>JADANK010000356.1:0-85208 GCA_021292215.1 Lophura nycthemera
TAGGGCCCTAACTTCTTCGATATTTGCTAAATCTGTCTTTATTTTGCTGGGAGTTTCTTATCCTAACAGAACAATCTACAATATGTTTTTCTAATCCCTAGCACACTATACTCGGCATTGTTTGGAACATTTTAACAAACTATTACAGTTTTGCAAGAAAGAAATTAATCACATAATCAGTAATAATGTTTCTAAAACATGCTGGCTAACCATATATAGATTTTACTTCTTAGATCAACTATTTCTAAGGATAAGTTTACAGAATACAAATGCATTATGTTCTACTTCTTCAAACCAATTGCTCTTTTTAATATCAAATGCAGAAACAACATTCCATTCTCACACCAGGACTTTAAAGAAAAAAACATGCATGAACCTCAGTCATCATGACAATGTTCAGCACTCTTTACAGGTCTCATTTTTAAGTCATACATGCAATGAGTGCTATACCTGATTTGCCTGACTGCTCATGAGTATCAGGTACTTTGCTGCATATCTTGCCTACTGAGTAGCTAAACAAACGTCCAAATATACACCTCCAGTATCTGTGCCTGCAAATTAGGCATACAATTATATACCAGTTATTCTGAAAATCAAAATACTTAAGTGCTTTCAAATGAATGATGAAATTAGACCATTAACTATCAGATCTTATTCTGAACAGCCAGTATCTTGCAATTAAGTGGATACTTGTGCATGTTTACACAGGACCAGCAGACATAGCACAAGTAAATCCAGTGACAGAAATGGCTCCTAAAATGGTGCACGTGTATTCTAATTTAGAACCTTAGTCAGTAATGTACATAAGCACATGCGCTTACATACAGCCAATTTAATATACACTTAACCAGATTCTATGATCATTTATTTACTCTTTGCTCTGTAAAGAAGTCTAAAAGCAAATGTAGATTAGCTCCGCATTGCCTACTCTTAGAACCTTACTCTTCTTAGGAAATGCAGTTGATTTACATAATCAAACTCTATAACCCAGAGTTAGGTTATAAAGCAGGTATGCTTTTATTCAGCATTTGGCACCAAGCTGGGTGCAAGGGGGGTAGCTCCTCCAAACTTGCATACCATAAGACAAAAGCTTGGTACAGATATAGGCAGAACTAATACATAATCAGTGTTTTTCCCGGAATTCGTATACATATTCATTACATTTCCGAGAACCCATCAGCATACAGTCCCTCCCTCTTGCACATGTGCCATGGGCGTCTCCTTCTGGTGGTCACAGGATGAAGGCTCATTATCTTCAACCAAAGTAATCCGATCCCGACCTGTTCCTTGAGTGATGTTTTACAATAGAGTTTCAAGATGTTCTTTTCTTATCTGGCCTCACATCCTGCTTACCTGCATTCCTATACAATGGTTAACCCTTACCTACTGCACATCCTGCTTGCTACGTTCTTTTGTCTTGACTTCCTTTACAGCCGGCCCATGTTTACCCTTCATCCCCTGTATGGGAACTACTAAGTCATGGCCTGAACTGTTACCTCCAGCAACCACCGTGTCAAAGGCCGCACTGCCTAGGGACTAGCGCTCTGCATTCGCTAGGGCCATAGCAACACTGACACCAATATGGTGAAGAAGCAAATAGCAATTTATTAAGGCACAATAACCCCTTAAATACACATCCAGTATCGCCTAAGCCCCTAAGCATGCGTCACGTGTTACTCACACATTACTCACAGAGCGGGGGAGGTCCTATCGCATACAACCCGATACCCTGTTATCGCCTACTACAACACAGCAGGGGGTCCTTTCGCATCACAGCCTGATATCTCGTTAGCGCCTACGACAACACTGAACCTCTGATTGATCACCTGAGGCAAGCAATGAGTCAGCCATAGGAGCACAGGTGAAAGCAATTCACCTGTGCTGCAGGAAGGGGTGGAGTCTGGCTCCACCTCTCCTAGACCCATTTAAGAGCTGACTACCAATGGGGAAGGGTCTCTTTCTTTTGAAAATCCACTCCACTGGAGTTTCCTGAGTGAGTCTAGGATATAGGTAAGTATCCTGTTTTTTTCTTTTTGTCTTGTTTTTCCTAAGTTTCTTGTTTATTTCATTATTATAACGTCTTAATATTTTTTGGTTTTGCACTATCTTAATATTCTTTGATTATACATCCCCTAACTCATAGTTGCCCTAAATATATATTTAATGATTGTTACTTTTTCTTTTTAATCTGTTATGGTTTTCTGACTTTTGGTTTTTTGGTATTCCACATCATAACATCATGTGGGGCACTGGGAGTTCAACTGTTACTGCTCAAGTTCTGGGTACCTGCCTGGAAGAGAAGAACTACATTCCCAGGGGATTTTGCGGTCACAGAGAGTCTTGAGATGTAACTCCTGGCAAGGTCACCTGATGTGCTCTTTTTTGCCTATTTTTCTTTTTTTTTTATTGGCTCTCCTCCCATCTCCCTGCTGCTCAACTGGACTGTGTATCTTGCCTCAGCATTGTGGTGAGGCCTATCCACCTTTCAGGCGTTCTCTCTCTCATTATATTTGATTTATTAGCTTCAAATTTAATTATATTGTGTTCTAGTGTGTTATCTTGCATTCCGATACTATATTTAGTAAATTAGTTTTTCTCCTCAGATCGTTGCCGCTGTTTTTAATTACTTTGAGGTCCCCTGTTCCCTTTTTCTGGAGGTGTGGATCTGCAGATCCCTCTGCTCCTCTAGTCACAGAACCAGGCTGAACCAGCATGTGAACCGTTGACATAATCCAAGTGCTTAAGAGCCCTAAACCTAGTCCATGCTAGCATCTGTTTCCCTAAATATCTGTTTTAGTTTCAGCTGGGATGAAATAGTTTTCTTAAGAGTGTCTGGTATGATACTATATTTTGGTTCTGGGAGAAAATCATGTTGATAGCACACCAGTATTTATAAATGCTTGTTAAGCAATGTTATATAGAGCCAAAGCCATTTATCTTGAAGGGCCCAAGGAGCTAGGAGGGAACAAAATGTGGACAGCTCACTTAAACAGGCCAAGGGGATATTCCATATCGTATGACATCAAGTGGAAGGGTTTTTGAAGGGGATGGGAGTTGATCTTGCTCTCTTCCACTGCTCAGGAGGCTAGTTGGGCATAGGGGGGGTGGCTGAGCAAATGCTTGTGCATCTCTTTGGGGGAATCAAGTGCTCCTGCATTAGAATTGGAAAATATTTTCTATTTTTATGATCTCCACTGTCATAGTTCCTTTTGGGAGCCTTTCTACTTAACTTGGGGAAGACCTGATAGTTTACGTCACTTATCCTCTAGATGAACCTTCCCAGGAATGCACGCTCTGTATATAGGGGGGTGTGTGTGTGTGTATGTATATATATATATATATATTATGTCACACACATTGCAAGAAGATCCTGCATGAGACTGATCAAATGAGAGAACAAGTCACGGCATGCCTGAGGAAGAGCCAGAAGAAACATTGGAAGGCCTAGCATCATCCTCCCCCTTGGTGCTCTTTGTTTAACGAAGACTTGGGAGACAATCACCATATCAACATGACAAGAAGAGCACTGAGACATCTTGGAAACAACAGGATGGCTGCTGACTGACACCAGATAACACACGAATCAACAAACGTAAACTGATAAGACTGTGAACCTGGAGTACCCAGCCAATGGGGAAACAGGGCAGGGGGATGGGTAAAGGGAAAAACAGGGTATAAAGACTGTCATCTTGTGTCCATAGGTGCGCTCCTGCTTGCGGGACACCCGCCATTGCAATCGCGAATAAAATCTGCTTTTATCAGAGATAGCGTCCTGACAAAAATTACTTGGATGTTTCCAACAACTTGTTGGGGGAATCAAATGTTGTTCTGCATTAGAATTGGATAATTTTTTTTTGTGGTCTCTGCTGTCAGAGTTATTTTTGGGAGTCTTTCTACTTGGGGGAGGTCTGTGATAGTTTACATCACTTATTCTCTAGACAATCCTTCCCCCAGGAATGCATGCTCTGTATATAGTTGTATATATGTAAAATTTGTCGTGGCATACCCTAGAAAGCACCTGAAGAGACATCGGGAAGGCCTGGCATTACCCCTGCCCCCCCTGCTCTTCGTTAAACGAAAATTTTGAAGAAAATCACCATATAAGCATGACAAGAAGAGCACTGAGACATCTTGAAAACAACAGGATGGCTGCTGACTGATATAAGATATTACAAATTAACAAATGTAAACCTTGATAAGATTGTGAATCGGGAGTACCCAGCCAATGGGGAAACAGGGCAGGGGGATGGGCAAAGGGGGAAACAATTTAAAAAACGCTGTCATAGTGTCCTTAGGGGTGCTCGTACTTGCAGGATGCCCGCCAACTGTGAATAAATTGTGAATGAAAACTGCTTTTATCAGACATACCATCCTGACAAAAATAATTTCGATATTTCCAACACCTGCTATATACATTTATATATGTATTTGTCATAATAGTTATCCTTTTATTTTTCTCTTTCTTAGTAAATAATTTTATCTCAACCCACAAGTTATACTTTGTTTTTGTCACGGTTTTATGGTATTCTTTATTTTTAGTATTCCACATCAAAACATCACGTACTGGAATTGAAGTGTTAATGCTCTAATTCTACATACCTATCCCGACACATTATGGAAGTCATGGGATCTGACCCTTCTGGGGGGGGCGGTCTCTTACTGCCTGGCAGTGGGTGCTGGAGGGTGCTTTCCTAGCCGTTCCAAGCTTTTCAGGTTTGACTCGGTCTCGGGAACTCTCTCTCCTATCTTATTTGATTTATTAGTCTCAATTTCAATTAGATTGTATTACATTGTGTTATCTTGCATTCCGATATCATAGTTAGTAAAATAAGTTTACCTCCATAGATTGTTGCCGCTGATTTTTTTCCCCCCTTCCTTCCCATTTTGTGGGTCCAGGTGGGGGGTGGGGAGGGCAGGGCCCTACTGCTCCCTGTCAGGGGTGTAAATGGATCTAGTTAACTCCATGACAGATTTTGGTGGAGAATGCGGGCATAGCTGCTTTTTGGCTCTTAGAACGAATCTCTCTCTCTGCTCTTAGAGAGCTTCGTTAGGGAGCATTATCAGTAGTTCAGGTTTTTGTGCTGGAAAACTTGACCTTGAAAGACCAGGCATACTGCCAGTATTCTGGGATATTTGTAAACTTTGAGCACTGCTTAGTCTGGGTAGTGCTGTTTTTTTCCTTTCCCCCCTCCTCTTGATAGCTTCAATTCATTAACCCCTTTTGAGCAGGAACCAGCGATGAACCCACTCTTTTTCGTGGGGGCGCTGAGTAAGGGATTAAAAGCTATGGTGTTACTCGCGACCTATTGGCCAATCATCAATGCCATAATTACTTGTTGTGGAATTGTGTTCATATATAACCACATAAGGGCACTGACGGAGACACCTGTATGGTATCTATATTGGTACCTATATGCAATATTTAATATGAATTTTGACACTTGCATCCCGGATGGAATGGCTAATTTTACAAGCAACTACATCCCAAATGGAATAGCTAATTTTACAAACCACACGATGTTCCAACCAGTTTCCAGGCTTTCCTCTCGGTTTGTCAGACGTTTTTCCAATGCTGAGTTAATTCTCATGCTTGTGGGCGTATCAGTCCTGTTCATATCAGTCTTCCTGAATGTATTCCAATACAGGAGTAGTAAGCAGAAGGAGTCTCCTCCAAAACCAGAGAATGCTGACTGGCGGGGAGTATGGAGAGGTTTTGGAAAAATCTTAGAAGCATGGGGACCCGCAGTGTCATGGGATTTCACTCTTGAACACCTGTGGGGTCCCCAGAAACTTAGCCAGTATTTGAGTCAGGGACGGTGCGGCTTAGGTAAATCTAAGGAGGTACAACTTATCTGGGGTTTGGCTTGTGCTTACCGTGCCCTATATAATACGATTCTGGAGAGAGAGAGTTTCCGAGCTGAGGTTCAAGCCAAAGGGGAGAATCTCCAAGTCAAATCTGATCAATTCCAGGAGACACCAGTAACAATATCAGTTGCCCCTGAGGAGGGCAAGAAATGGAAACGAGTGGTCCTCGCGTCTAGACGAAAAAAAGAAGAAGAGGAGGAGGAGGTGGAGGAAGAATCCAGGTGAGGTGCCCTCCTCGGAAACCACCAAAATCAAAAAGGCAAAAGAAAACTAAGAGACATGCAGAAGAGAGTGATGAAGAGGAAGTCTCTTATTATAACCGTCGGCCTCCGAAGATGACTGAAATCCAAGGCTCAAGAAAGGAGTTTACACGGCACCCAAATTAAACTCGTTTCCTGGTTAGTTCGCTGTTGGGACAGCGGGGCCAGTAGCTTGTCTCTAGATGGTAAGGAAGCTCGCCAACTAGGAGCCATTGCCAGAGATTCATCTATTGACAGAGGAAATAGTCGATGTTTGGATGGGGCTGCCACCCTCTGGGAACAAGTGTTAGTAGCCGTGAAGGAAAGGTACCCCTTCAAAGATGGCTTGAAGCCTGTGATGAAAAGGTGGGATACAGTTGAAAAGGGTATCCAATATTTGAGGGAAACAGCCGTGGTGGAAATGTTGTATGACCCTAACTGTGTTTTTAACGACCCACGCCAAGACCACGACCCTGAGAAAGTGAGGACAACGCCTGAAATATGTCAGAAACTCATAACAACAGCACCAGACAGATACGCCGCTACACTAATGGCAACGTTTGACAGATACCAGGACCAACAGAGAAGACCCTTAGTTTTTGAATTGATTCTTATGCTCCAAAGCTATGAACAACAGCTCCCCCCAACTCATGCTTCCATTTCCGCCATCTCACAAATAACGGACCAATTGAATGAAATGCAAGAGCAAGTGTCTTCACAGATGAATCGTGACAAACCTGTAGAAGTGTCAGAAATGCTTGATGAAGATCAGAATAATCAAAAGAGTCTACTGAAGGAGCTGATGAAACTAATGCGGATCCAACTAATTAAAGACGATGAACCCTCCTTCTCAGGTGCACCATCAAAAATCTCAGCTGTTAGAGGCAAACGCTCTTCAGCTCCAGGAAGGAATCCTACATCGCGAATTGCCTTGTGACGTTACTTATGTGACCATGGAGAAGACATGAGGAAGTGGCACGACCAAGCTACTCCTGTACTGCGAGCACGGGTGAGAGAATTACAAAGCAGATCAACTACCAGTGCAGTTGCTCCTGTTACCAAAGGTAATGAATAGAGAGGCCCTGCCCTCAGTCGGGGGGTAAAAGGGATAATAGAGTTTATTGGACTGTGTGGATCCGATGGCCTGGCACATCAGAACCACTGAAATATAAGGCTCTGGTGGATACTGGTGCACAGTGCACCCTGATGCCCTCGACTTATGAAGGGACAGAATCAATCCATATTTCTGGAGTGACTGGGGGCTCTCAAGAATTGACTGTGTTGGAGGCCGAGATAAGCCTCACTGGTAGGAACTGGCAAAAGCACCCTATTGTGACTGGTCCAGGGGCTCCATGTATACTTGGTACTGATTACCTCAGAAGGGGGCATTTCAAGGATCCTAAGGGGTATCGATGGGCCTTTGGAATATGAGGGGGTTCGGGCTGCTTCTGAAGTGGTCGGTACTGAAACACAGCTCCTTCTGGCACCTCGACTACCAGTGCTGAACTGGATGTTTAAAGGAAAGGTTCCCCCCACCCATCATGCAACTGATGCCACTTGGAGTAAGTGGATTGCGTTGATTATGCAACGAACGCGGATGGGGAACCTCAGCCGTCCAGAAATCCTAGAGGTCATCATGGACTGGCCTGAAGGTAAAAAGTTTGGAACATCACCAGCAGAAAAAGTATCACGAGCTAAAGAGGCCCCACCATACAACGAATTACCAGAAAATGAAAAGACGTATGCCCTGTTCACTGATGGATCGTGTTGTATTGTGGGAAAGCATCGCAGATGGAAATCTGCTGTGTGGAGCCCCACACGACAAGTTGCAGAGGCCACCGAAGGGAAAGGACAATCAAGCCAATTTGCAGAGGTAAAGGCTGTCCAACTGGCCTTGGATATTGCTGAACGGGAGAGGTGGCCAATGCTTTATCTTTACACTGACTCATGGATGGTGGCAAATTCTCTATGGGGGTGGTTACAGCAGTGGGAGCAAAATAACTGGCAAAGAAGGGGTAAACCTATTTGGGCTGCTGAACTGTGGAAAGATATTGCTGCCCGAATAAAGAATATGGTTTGTGAGGTACGCCATGTAGATGCTCATGTGCCCAAGAGTCGGGCTACTGAAGAACAGCAAAATAACCACCAGGTGGACCGAGCTGCCAAAATCGAGGTGGCTCAGATAGACCTGGACTGGCAGAACAAGGGTGAATTATTTCTAGCTCGGTGGGCTCATGAGACCTCGGGCCATCTGTTGTCGTTGGCGCTAACGAGATATCGGGCTGTGATGCGAAAGGACCCCCTGCTGTGTTGTAGTAGGCGATAACGGGGTATCGGGTTGTACACGATAGGACCTCCCCCGCTCTGTGAGTAATGTGTGAGTAACACGTGACGCATGCTTAGGGGGCTTAGGCAATACTGGATGTGTATTTAAGGGGTTATTGTGCCTTAATAAATTGCCATTTGCTTCTTCACCATATTGGTGTCAGTGTTGCTATGGCCCTAGCGAATGCAGAGCGCTAGTCCCTAGGCAGTGCGGCCTTTGACACGGTGGTTGCCGGAGGTAACAAATGGTGCCCCGTGTGAGGCGACCGGACTGTCACCCTTTACCTTCCGGCAACTAGCAGTGTGGTGTCAGAACTGACACCGGGGCTCATAGTCAGCAGAAGGCAGCGTGGTAGTGTCGCTGCGCTGAGGTCTGGGCCATCATCAAGCGAGAACCAGCGCGGTACAGGCGCTGTGCCACGATTCGTAGTCAGCGGAACGGCAGGGTAGTGGTGCTGCGCTGAGGTCCGAATCATGGAACCGGTAATTAAGGTAATACTTCAGCTGTGCAAGGATTACTGTGACAAGAACGTTCCTTCTAAGAAGGAGGTCGCTGCAGTTATTTCCAGGTTAGAGTGGGAGGGGGAGGTTAAGGCCCCCCGAGAGATTCTTGACCACTGGAGGTGGGATGATCTCACTTCTGCACTCGCGCAACATATTATGAGTGCACAGAAGGGTGGGTCTGAGCTAAAAACTTGGGGCCTGATACTAGGAGCGTTGAAGGCAGCCAGAGAGGAAAAAAAAGTATCGGTGGAGGCTCGGTTGCTTTTGGGTCTCAGCGACGGGGCTGGGACACCGGACCCGGGGGGTTCCGGAGGGGGCTCGGGAGCGGTTGTTGTTTACAGGGACCGAGAGGAGACGGAGCCGCCGGCTGAACCGACAGTACCCAGTCCGAAAGAAGACAGACAACAAGATAGCAGAGGACGTTCGCTGACTCACCCCCTGCCACCATATCCAGACCAGTCGGGTGAAACGTTATATCCTTTATCTGAATTGTGTCAGTGTGCCCTGGCTCAAGGGAGCGGAGGAGGGTACGACCCACACGGGCGGGAGCAGCTTACTGCCGGCACAGGGAGGGGGCAGACAAAAGGCCTGCTGTCTCAGATTACATCCAAGGGCGATAGCTGGAGCAACAGCTCAGCGGATGAAGGGGAAGTAAGTCCTGGGAGAAATGTTATGGCATTGTTGCGGGCTGCCCTGGGAACGCTTAACACCCCGAGAGAAATTATCCAGTATGTCGGCCTGCGACAACAAAGATCTCTGCAGCAACAAGGGCCGTGTTTTCGATGCGGCCAATATGTGGAGATAGAGCCTGGCGGGGTGTCCCAAAGAACCCCCTCGGTGGCCTGTGTTACTTAGGGAAGCTAACGATGCTTGCTCCAAATTATACTGGCTGGCTTAGTGTGTCTCATAGCTTACATCCTAATAGACGTCATCGCAATATAAGTCTGGAACCTGAGTGTGATGATGAAGTTAAGTTGTGGAGCGTCACAGCACGCATCTTTGCTTCATTCTTCGTGCCTGGTGTTTCAGCAGCAGCAGCTTTAACCCAAATAGAAAGACTGGCATGTTGGTCTGCGAAACAAGCCAATATGACAACGCTTATGCTAAATGCAATGCTTGAAGATCTTAGTAGTGTTTGCCATGCGCTGTTACAAAATAGAGCGGCTATTAACTTCTTGCTGTTAGCTCAAGGACATGGATGTGAGGACGTTGAAGGAATGTGCGGCTTTAACCTCAGCGACGATAGTGTGTCAATACATAAACAGCTACACTGGATGCAAGAACATACGCAGAAGATTAAAGAAGAGAGTGATCCCTTTGGCAGTTGGCTGGATGGACTGTTCGGGGAAATGGGCTCATGGTTAAAGCAATTGCTTAAAGTTCTCGCAATAGGGCTCGCAATCTTTGCATGTCTTTTGATTTGCTTTCTGTGCTTTATAGGATGCCTGCAAAATAGCCTGCAACGAATGATGGAGAGGACTTTTGAGCAACGAATAGAGTATCTTAAGCTATGTGAGAGACTGTAAGAAACACAACATATTATCATTTGTATAACCTTCACTAGGGCTATTAGGCAGTATGCGAATATCGTGTTGTAACGGGGCAAGGCTTTACCGAGCACGGGGAGGGGGAGATGTCGTAGGCGCTAACGAGATATCGGGCTGTGATGCGAAAGGACCCCCTGCTGTGTTGTAGTAGGCGATAACGGGGTATCGGGTTGTACGCGATAGGACCTCCCCCGCTCTGTGAGTAATGTGTGAGTAACACGTGACGCATGCTTAGGGGGCTTAGGCGATACTGGATGTGTACTTAAGGGGTTATTGTGCCTTAATAAATTGCCATTTGCTTCTTCACCATATTGGTGTCAGTGTTGCTATGGCCCTAGCGAATGCAGAGCGCTAGTCCCTAGGCAGTGCGGCCTTTGGCACGGTGGTTGCCGGAGGTAACAGCCATCAGGGGAGAGATGCAACATATAAGTGGGCTAGAGACCGAGGGGTGGACTTAACTATGGATGCTATTGCACAGGTTATTCATGACTGTGACACATGTGCCATAATCAAACAAGCCAAGAGGATGAAACCACTCTGGGAGGAAGGGCGATGGCAAAAGTATAAATATGGGGAGGCATGGCAGGTTGATTATATCACCTTGCCACGATCCCGCAGTGGTAAGTGTTATGTGCTTACCATGGTGGAGGCAACCACTGGGTGGCTTGAAACATATGCAGTACCCCATGCCTAACCGCCCGAACACCATTTAGGTCTTGAGAAACAAGTCCTGTGGCGACATGGCACCCCAGAAAGAATGGAGTCAGATAATGGGACTCATTTCAAAAATTCTCTTGTAAATACTTGGGCCAAAGATCATGGCATTGAGTGGATTTACCATATTCCCTACCATGCACCAGCCTCTGGTAAAATTGAACGATACAATGGCTTGTTAAAAACTATGCTGAAAGCAATGGGTGGCAGAACATTTAAGCACTGGGAGAAGCATTTGGCAGAAGCCACCTGGTTAGTCAATACCAGAGGATCGATCAATCGTGATGGTCCTACCCAATCCAGCTCCCTACATACCGTAGAGGGAGATAAAGTCCCTGTTGTACATGTAAAGAGCATGTTGGGAAAAGCAGTTTGGGTTCTTCCAGCTTCTGGGAAGGGCAAACCTCTCTGCGGTACTGTTTTTGCCCAGGGACCTGGGTCCACTTGGTGGGTAATGCAGAAAAACGGGGATGTTCAATGTGTACCACAAGGAAACTTGATGCTGGGGGAGTGCAGACAGTAATTCTATGTATATGTATATAGACGTGTGCGTGTGATGCATTTTTAATCATTTTGTTTGTTTGTATATGTATGTATATATATATATTAAGCATGATGTAGTGATGTAGAATAAGGGGTGCAATGTCATGGTTTTATGTTTTTTTTTGTTTCAGTATTCCACATCAAAACATCATGTACTGGAATTAAAGTGTTAATGCTCCAATTCCAGGTACCTATCCCTATACATTACGGAAGTCATGGGATCTGACCCTTCCGGGTGGGGCGGTCTCTTACTGCCTGGCAGTGGGTGCTGGAGGGTGCTTTCCTAGCCGTTCCAAGCTTTCTCAGGTTTGACTCGATCTCGGGAACTCTCTCTCCTATCTTATTTGATTTATTAGTCTCAATTTCAATTAGATTGTATTATATTGTGTTATCTTGCATTCCGATATCATAGTTAGTAAAATATGTTTACCTCCATAGATTGTTGCCGCTGTTTTTTTTTTCCCCCCCTTCCTTCCTTCCCATTTTGTGGGTCCAGGCGGGGGGTGGGGAGGGCAGGGGCCTACTGCCCCCTGTCACGGGCATAAATTGATGTGGTTAACTCCGTGACAAAGGGGTGTCTTTCTTTTACAGCTAACCACCCTCCTCCTTTTGTCTGGATCCCAGTCATCAACTGAGAGGACAGAGGAGAACACTCTTGATCCCTTCAGCAGTCTTCCCAGAGCCCTAAAGGCCCTTTTGTTTACCCGAGAACTTCTTTTGCCTACATCTTTATTTCCAGTGTGGAAAACTAGTAATGGGTAATAGTCAGAGCGCTTAACCAGGCAAGTGATGTTCCTAGCAACATTTCTCACCCGGGCTCCAGGCAGGCAACACGCCTCCCTGTGGGACAGGTCCGAGCAGCGTATCGGGCCCTCGGTTCCCCTCAGAAACGAGTCCCCTATGATGACAGCCCTTTGTTTTTTCCTGACTGATGTTGTAGCAAAATGGGGAGCAGACTGACTAGTCTTGGGCAACCTCTCCTGGATGGATGGACTTTTACTGACATCCACATTCCCTAGTCCTTCCAGCTCCAGAGCCTCATACCTGTTATGTAAGGGCACCTGGGAAGGTGGGGACAGGCTGAGGGGCAGTCCGCTTGTTGCCCCAAACAGGGACTTGTTTCCATACCTCGCTCTTTGAGGTTGCCCCCTCCCACCTGATTGTGAGAGGGCAGATGATTCCCCACTGCTTTAGGAGCATCTCCCCTGTGCCCTTCCTTTAGGGATGGCAGAGTGCAGCTCTACCAATCAATCCCCTTCCCACAATCCCAAATGCTCCTCAGCCTTTCTACTTCCTTCTTTAGCTCTACCACCAGGCTGAGCAGATCATCCACCTGCTCATGCCACACACAGGTGGTATCCTGGCTGCCCTCCTGTAGCAGTGACAGGGCCAGGCATTCTCTGCAGCCTGAGACCTGAACTGTGACATGGACATTCATGCTTTCAGTCTGAGTCTCCACATCCCTTTTAGCAGCAGCTTGCCACAGTGTGGTGACCATGGTTGCACCTTGGTGTGTCCAGAGAGCAACAAGCTATTAAGTACTAAGTGCTAAGTGTTAAGCCCACTCCTATATGGCAAGGTGCCCTGCCCTGAATGCTCGCCCTGCCTGATCGGCTCAGGGTTTGCCCAGAAAATCACTCACTTCACAGCAAGATAACAACCCTCCTCACTGTGTAGTCCCATGAATGGGTAGCTTACAGTTTCTCCTCGTTTGAACAGCCCGCGTGATTCACACACCCTGACTCCCCTTTCTGTTCCTGGTGGGCTGCCCTCCCTGATGCTTTTTCTAGACAAGCAGGTGTGGATGCAGAGCCATTGCCCAGGCAACACCCATGCCACATTAGCTACTCCCGTGAGAGCTGCCGGGCTGCTCTGTTATCTCAGGGTTCCCTGGATGAAAGAACCGATCAGCCTGTTAACTCTTGATACCAAATTTTAATCCTTTTTCCTTTAGCTAGTTCTAATGCCCGAGTGAGTGCAATTATTTCTGCTTTCTGTGCTGATGTGTTTGGGGTAAGAGTACTAGACGTTGTTACAATCGGAAAGAATAATGCGGTAGAAGGGCGACATACAAATGGAACAACAAAGGGACCAGCATGGATAGAATGTCATTTCACAGGAAAAGGTGTTCACCCATATGCAAAAATCTAGGCTTGCACAAAGGACTCCACAAGAGAGGGATCTCCAACCAGACATCCTTCCACAGTGGCAGTCAGCCCTTAAAGGGGGTCTAAGAGATGTGGAGCCATCCTCCACCCCTTCTGGTCACACAGGTGAATTGCTGTCACGGAGTTAAATAGATCAATCTATGCCCGTGATAGGGGGGGCAGTAGGCCCCTGCCCCCGGCCCCACAAAATGGGAAGGAAAAGGGAAAAGGGATAGGGAGATGGGAGCTGGGCTCAAGGAAGGAAAAAAAACAGCGGCAGCGATCTATGGAGGAAAACTTACTTTACTATGATATCGGAATGCAAGATAACACAGTGCAGGTACCCAGAATTGGAGCATTAACACTTCAAGTCCCAGTGCACTACCTGATGTTATGATGTGGAATACCGAAAACCAAAAATCACAAAACCGTGACAATTGCCTACAATTCAATCCTACATTTCCAACTTTAACAGTGGTCGCCATTAAGAAAGGGCATCTGGTGGTTGTGTGGGGATGAGAGAGAGCTCAAAAATTGGTACCAATAAATTGGAAAGGAGATTGTATAGGAGGATTTTTAGCACCTCCTACAAGCATCCATTCTTAAGAACTCCCATCAGGTATAGTGAGAACTATGTGGAGCCAATATCAAAATACAAGGAGAGTAAGAAGCCCCAATGTATTAACTGAAGATTCCTCAGGACTTTATAAGTTCCTCAGCGCAATCATCCCAATCTGGGAAATCACAGATCTCCAGAATGTGATATTAAATATCTCAAAAGCACTATAAGATATCAAGAATGCAACTATGGATGACATAACAGCTGTCCAGACAGAAGTTAGCTCTCTTAGCAAGGTAGTGTTACAGAATCAAATGCCCGTAGACATACTAAATGCCAAAGAAGGGGTAGTGTGCATGATTGTCAATCAATCTTGTGCTTATGTAGACGAGACCCACAGAGTAGAAACAGATGTGCAGACCATATGGGAAAAATCCCAGGTGTTTCACCGGGTAACCCAATATAAATCTGTCACGGAGTTAACTAGATCAATTTATGCCCGTGACAGGGGGCAGTAGGCCCCTGCCCCCCCACCCCCCCGGCACCACAAAATGGGAAGGAAGGAAGGGAGGAAAAAAACAGTGGCAACAATCTATGGAGGAAAACTTATTTTACTATGATATCAGAATGCAAGATAACACGATATAATACAATCTAATTGAAATTGAGACTAGTAAGTCAAATAAGATAGGAGAGAGAGTTCCCGGGACCGAGTCAAACCTGAAAAGCTTGGAACGGCTAGGAAAGCACCCTCCAGCACCCACTGCCAAGCAGTAAGAGACCGCCCCACCTGGAAGAGTCAGATCCCATGACGTTCATAACGTATACGGATAGGTACGTAGAATTGGAGCATTAACACTTTAATTCCAGTACATGATGTTTTGATGCGGAATACTGAAAACCAAAAAACATAAAACCATGACATTTCACCCCTTATTCTACATCACTATATCATGTTTAATATATACATACATATACAAACAAACAAAATGATTAAAATGCATCACACACACACGTCTATATACATATACACAGAATTACTGTCTGCACTCCCCCAGCATCAAGTTTCCTTGTGGTACACATTGAACATCCCCATTCTTCTTCATAACCCACCAAGTGGACCCTGGTCCCTGGGCAAAAACAGTACCACGGAAAGCTTTGCCCTTTCCAGAAGCTAGAAGGACCCAAACAGCTATTCCGAACATGCTCTTTACATGTACAACAGGGACTTTATCTCCCTCTACTGTATGTAGGGAGCTGGATTGGGTAGGAAAATTATGATTGATAGATCCTCTGGTATTGACTAACCAGGTGGCTTCTGCCAAATGCTTCTCCCAGTGCTTAAATGTTCCGCCACCCATTGCTTTCAGCATAGTTTTTAGCAACCCATTGTATCGTTCAATTTTACCAGAGGCTGGTGCATGGTAGGGAACGTGGTAAATCCACTCAATGCCATGATCTTTGGCCCAAGTATTTACAAGAGAATTTTTGAAATGAGTCCCATTATCTGACTCCATTCTTTCTGGGGTGCCATGTCGCCACAGGACTTGTTTCTCAAGACCTAATATGGTGTTTCGGGCGGTAGCATGGGGTACTGCATATGTTTCAAGCCACCCAGTGGTTGCCTCCACCATGGTAAGCACATAACACTTACCACTGTGGGATCGTGGCAAGGTGATATAATCAACCTGCCATGCCTCCCCATATTTATATTTTAGCCATCATCCCCATACCACGAAGGTTTTACATCCTCTTGGCTTGGTTTGATTATGGCACATGTTTCACAGTCATGAATAACCTGTGCAATAGCATCCACAGTTAAGTCCACCCCTCGGTCTCTGGCCCACTTATATGTTGCATCTCTTCCTCAATGGCCTGAGGTCCCATGGGCCCACCGAGCTAGAAATAATTCACCCTTGTTCTGCCAGTCCAGGCCTATCTGAGCCACCTCAATTTTGGCAGCTCGGTCCACCTGGTGGTTATTTTGCTGTTCTTCAGTAGCCCGACTCTTGGGCACATGAGCATCTACATGGCGTACCTTCACAACCATATTCTTTATTCGGGCAGCAATATCTTTCCACAGTTCAGCAGCCCAAATAGGTTTACCCCTTCTTTGCCAGTTATTTTGCTCCCACTGCTGTAACCACCCCCATAGAGCATTTGCCACCATCCATGAGTCAGTGTACAGATAAAGCATTGGCCACCTCTCCCGTTCAGCAATATCCAAGGCCAGTTGGACAGCCTTTACCTCTGAGAACTGGCTGGATTCTCCTTTCCCTTCAGTGGCCTCTGCAACTTGTTGTGTGGGGCTCCACACAGCAGCTTTCCATCTGCGATGCTTCCCCACAGTACGACACGATCCATCAGTGAACAGGGCATACGTCTTTTCATTTTCTGGTAGTTCATTGTATGGTGGGGCCTCTTTAGCATGTGATACCTCTTCTGCTGGCAGTGTCCCAAACTTTTTGCCTTCAGGCCAGTCCATGATGACCTCTAGGATTTCTGGATGGCTGAGGTTCCCCATCCGCGTTCGTTGCGTAATCAACGCAATCCACTTTCTCCAAGTGGCATCAGTTGCGTGATGGGTGGGGGGAACCTTTCCTTTAAACATCCAGTTCAGCACTGGTAGTCGAGGTGCCAGAAGAAGCTGTGTTTCAGTACCGACCACTTCAGAAGCAGCCCGAACCCCCTCATAAGCAGCTAAGATCTCCTTTTCAGTTGGAGTGTAGCCCTCTTCCGACCCCCTGTACGCTCGACTCCAGAATCCCAGGGGTCGGCCTCGGGTCTCTCCTGAGGCTCTTTGCCACAAACTCCAAGTGGGACCTTTCTCTCCAGCAGCAGTGTAGAGGGTGTTCTTTATATCCTGCCCTGTCCGTACTGGCCCTAAGGCCACGGCACGGGCTATCTCCTGTTTAATCTGTTCAAAAGCCTGCTGCTGCTCAGGGCCCCATGTAAACTCATTCTTCATTCGCGTCACATGATAAAGGGGGCTTACAATGAAGCTATAGTTTGGAACATGCATTCTCCAAGGGCCCACTACACCCAGAAAAGATTGTGTCTCTTTCTTACTAGTGGGTGGAGACATAGCAGTGATTTTGTTGATCACATCTGTCGGGATGTGACGACGGCCATCTTGCCACTTTATACCTAGGAACTGAATCTCCTGAGCAGGTCCTTTCACTTTGCTTCGCTTAATAGCAAAACCAGCACGCAGAAGAATCTGGATTATTCGCTCTCCTTTTGTGAAGACTACTTCTGCTGTATCGCCCCACACAACGATGTCATCAATATACTGCAAGTGCTCAGGGGCACTGCCCTGTTCCAGTGCAGTTTGAATCAACCCATGGCAAATGGTCGGGCTATGTTTCCACCCCTGGGGCAAACGGTTCCAAGTATACTGAACACCCCTCCAGGTGAAAGCAAACTGTGGCCTACATTCTTTGCCTAAAGGAATGAAAAAAAAGCGTTAGCAATGTCAGTGGTGGCATACCATTTGGCTGCTTTTGACTCGAGTTCATACTGGAGTTCTAACATGTCCGGCACAGCAGCACTCAGTGGGGGTGTGACTTCATTCAGGCCACGGTAATCCACCGTCAGCCTCCATTCTCCACTGGCTTTACGCACTGGCCATATGGGGCTGTTAAAAGGCGAGTGAGTTTTGCTGATCACTCCCTGACTAATACAATCTAATTGAAATTGAGACTAGTAAATCAAATAAGATAGGAGAGAGAGAGTTCCTGAAACCGAGTCAAACCTGAAAAGCTTGGAACGGCTAGGAAAGCACCCTCCAGCACCCACTGCCAGGCAGTAAGAGCCCGCCCCACCCGGAAGGGTCAGATCCCATGACTTCCGTAATGTATAGGGATAGGTACCTGGAATTGGAGCATTAACACTTTAATTCCAGTACATGATGTTTTGATGTGGAATACTGAAAACCAAAAAAAAACATAAAACCATGACACCACCTCAAATTGTAGAGCTCCCTGTGGTAGCTCGAGCTTTTCAAATTTTTTCAGAACAAAAGCTTAATGTAATAACTGATTTTATATGTTACAGGTAGCATTCAGAGGATTGAGGGATTTTTTCTCAAGGAAGTTAACAACCCTGCTTTGTTCGCACAGCTCAAGCGAATTTTACATTACATCTCTCACCGTACTCTTCCTTATTTTATCATGCATATTCGATCAGACACTATGTTGCCTGGCCCTTTAACTGAGGGCAACCGTAAGGTTGATCAAGCCACAGTCGCCTTTGCTACCCCTCAGTTATTTCAGCAAGCCCGACTCGCATCAATTTTTTCATCAGAATCGGAGTGTCTTTCAAAAGCAATTCCAACTGACAGTGGATCAAGCCCGCAACATTATTTTAACGTGCCCAGACTGCCAGGCAATTGCCCCTTTGCCTCAAACAGGGAAAAATCCCCGTAGCACAGCACCTCTTCAACTATGGCAGACAGATGTTACTCATGTTCCTGAATTTGGACGTCTAAGATTTGTACATGTAACAATCGATACTCATTCTTCCTACATATTTGCCACTGCACATACTGGTGAATGCAGTCGTGATGCCTGTAAACACTGGTTATCTGCTTTTGCTGCTATGGGGATTCCACATACTATAAAAACAGATAACAAACCTCCTTATACTTCTAAAGCCACTCGAACTTTCCTCCAAGAATGGGGGGTTAGACATATTACAGGCATTCCTCATTCTCCCACTGGACAAGCTATCATTGAGCGTACTCATCTAACATTGAAATCCATTCTTAATAAACAAAAAAGGGGGAATAGGGGAGACACACCACAGGAAAGATTATGGAAGGCTTTGCTTGTGCTGAATTTTTTGAATCATGATCATACAGATACAACTCGTGTGGATCGTCATTTTGGGGCCTCCCCAATGCTCAAGGAACGGCCAATGGTCAATGTTCGGAGTATGGCCACAGGGCATTGGGAAGGTCCCTTACCATTGATAACTTGGGGTCGTGGATATGCTTGTGTTTCCACAGGAACTGGCCCTACGTGGGTTCCAGCATGATACGTTTGGCCTCATCTCAAGGCAGAAAATAGCATCCAGCCTTTATAATGACTGGGATTGTGTGCTTCTTATTTATTGGTATTGCTTTGTAACTTGTTATATTGCAAATTGCAACAGTAGTAATGGTATGATATAGCGAGTGATTTTCCTGCGTTATCAATATAGTCTCAAGAATTAGAGTTATTAGGTGTTATCTAGGTTGTTGTGTGCTTCTTTTATCGT
This sequence comes from Lophura nycthemera, assembly GCA_021292215.1. Lineage (NCBI taxonomy): Eukaryota > Metazoa > Chordata > Aves > Galliformes > Phasianidae > Lophura > Lophura nycthemera. The sequence goes on from JADANK010000356.1 coordinate 19,703, forward strand.
AATAGTAGATTGAATGTGAATTAAACAGGATTTAATATTACCAGTGCTGGAATCTATGGGAATAGCTCTTAATTAATTACTAACGCTTGGTTATGATGCTATCAGCCTATGAATTAGCCTTGTCTTGATTTGCAAAGACAAAACCTGGAAAGGAATCCCAGGCAAAGGGAGAACCCTGTATTATAGAATGATTAACTCTCTTTCATCCCACTAATCAGGATTTTTAAAATATGGCCATGCATCACTTGAGACAAAGGCACACGCTAAGAGAGCTAACCTTGACAGTTTATTCTGTTTTGCAAGCAGGTGTTCCACTTGGGCTCTGTATCACGCACTAGCCATGTGGATGCAGCGTACAAATGGAAAATACCCTTTGGATCCTGAGAAGAATAAAAACAAGAGAGCATCTGTGATGGGTGAGAGAGGAAAAGTGCACCTTGAAGCAGGGGACGCCCTGATGGCAGTGCCGATCGCATTCACCACCACCATGTTCTTTCTCTCTCTTTTTCTGCAGGTTGTTGTTTCTCGAGGGTTAGTAAGTAATAATGCCCCTAGTGATACTCTAGCACATTTGCCCACTAATATTGATTCTATCTGACATGCAACTTCATAAAGTTGTACGACCATTAATTCTCTATTATCCCAAAGGCATGGTTGTGAGCACTCTAAGAGCATTTTTTGTACCAATTTTAGTGATCGTTCAAAATCAGTATATCAGAATATACAAAAGTTGAAGATCTCTTTCTAACCAGTTAGAGATTAACAGAGCAGGACCTTCAGGGATTTATTTCCAGGTTGCAGAAACTTGAGCTGCAGGCCAAACATGTTTGTTCTTTTTAGTGGGTTTAACAGTATTTCTTGTCGTTATGCTATGTTTGCCTTGTCTCCTTTCTCACATTTAGACTATTGTCAATCGAGGCCTTGATTGAGTTATAATGATTTTTTTATTAATATAATCAAAGTATCACTTGGTGCATTATTACTTAATGACCCTTGAGAGGTGGCTAACAGCTGAAAAGGAGAGAGAAGGAGCATGCTGGCGGTGGATACGATAGGCAGTGCCAGCAGGGGATCCCCTGCTTCAAGTTGCACTTTTCCTCTCTCACCCATCACGGATTCTCTCCCACTTATATTTCTCTCAGGGTCCAAAGGGTATTTTCCATTTGTGCACCGCATCCGCGTGGCCAGTGCGTGATACAGAGCCCAAGTGGAACACCTGCTTGCAAAACAGAATAAACTACAATGAATGGCTCTCTTACCATGCGCCTTTGTCTCAAGTGATGCATGGCCGTATTTTAAAAATCCTGATTAGTGGGATGAAAGAGAGTTAATCATTCTATAACACAGGGTCATCCCTTTACCTGGGATTCCTTTCCAGGTTTCGTCTTCACAAATTAAAAAAATGCTATTTGGTAGGATAATAGCATCATAACCGAGCATTACTAATACACTAGAAGAGCCATTCCCATAGATTCCAGCATTGGTAACATCAAAACCGGTTCAATGCACATTCGATCTACTACTAAAATAGAAGAAGCATGCAACAACCTCGATAAAGCCTAATGATTATAATTCTTAAGACTGCATTGATAATACATGAAAATCACCCACTATGTCATACCATTACTAATGTTGTTATTTACAATACAACATGTTACAAAGCAATACCAATAAATAAGAAGCACACAATCCCAGTCTAACTTCTCTGTGTACTTATTGATTATACATCTGTATACTTGTTGATTATACACTTGGCGAACCAGCAGGCCAAATATGCTAAAATATATTTAATGTCTTTTCTGTGGAATTTCTATAAATGGGTCAAGGGGGAGAATGCTACCCCCCTAGATAAAATGATTCCGGGGCAGATCCCAGGATTTCTGGGATCTCCCTATTATGAACTAGCAACCATCACTGAAAAATGGTGTCCCCTATGCATTATGAGAAATATCTCCCCATATCGCATGCCGGACTATTTTCAGGGGCTAAGCAAAGATATAGTAATTACAAAAGAACCGCAGTTAGCTGCCTCTACAGCGGCATGCCCACTGTTAAATGCTTTAAACTAGACTAAAATAAGGGCCAATACTTTAGAAAATGAAAACCAGCTCCTGAGTGACCGCATTGAAAAGTTAGAGCAAGAACTAGGTATACTGACAGGAAAAAAACAATTTTGCATCTTCCAATAGGACAGGTTCATAATATTTCAATAGACAATGACCAGACTTCTGAATCAACTGACCTGGTTGATCAGGAAAATAAAAATTCTAAATTAGATCTAGAAGCTTGTGACGTATCCCTTAGAGAGCCATCCTATTATAACCAAAAAACAAAAAAGATACAGGATAGACCGGCAGGGGTGACGCCTGATCAGTGGCCCCCCACCCAAACTCACTTGCACCATACACAGCAACCAGGTAAATGGACCTGGTACAACGGTTCCAGCAAAAACCTAGAAAAAGTGTACCGACCTGGCTATTGAGACTGTGAGACTCAGGGGCAGAAAGTGTTATGGTTAATAGGCCAGAAATATCTAAATTGGCCGCCATGACTGTGCACCCTACCCTTAGGTAAAGATTATACGCGGACATCCAATATGTTAATGAAATGCATTCTATAATAGGTTGGTTAATGGTGGCATGCCATATGGTATGGCCGAATTAATCAGACATACCATTACATACAGGGTTGTGGTCCTCCATGGAGGACCTTCATAACTACATCTGTGAATTAGGCATAAGGGAAGCAATTTATGAAGATTCGTTTGACAGCCCTGATATGGTTAGATTTTCAGCAGGGATGAGAGACTTGATTTTACAGCAGGCCCCTTCCCATCTATATGGCACTTTTCTCTATACTGAATCCCCTGGTGGCCTCAGAATCGGTAGTCCAGGAGGCTGCCCAATGAGTGGCCAACCTGGGAGAAACAGAGCGCCTGCGGACTAGGCGCAACATTCGAACACTAGAGAAAACTGAAGTCATGCCAGTAATTAAAACTAGGAGGCCAGCTATACAAACTCCTCTATCGGGACCCATAAGGGTTTCCCGGAAGCAAATGTTTAATGATCTAATTCAGGCTGGGGTCCAATTTGCTAAAATTGACCGCCAGCCCAATCATGTCCTCCTCTAGCTTTGCAAACAATCAAAAATTTCAGAATTACCCCAAGAAACCTAGGGTAAGAGTTACAGATAGATTACCAACGACAATGTGGAACTTAGAAGATTTTATAGTCCCTAATAGGAAAAAGAAGCCCCTTCAGGTGCCTCGGGCCACGATGCCTGAGCCACCAGAGACAAAAGATTTGGCCATAGCACAATTTATGGCATGACAAGGGATGTTAGTCCCTGTAGGGCCTCCAGACAGAACCAGAGGCCCTATGTAGAATTAGCAATTTTTTGGTCCCGAAAGAATATTCAGAGAGTTATGGCATTGGTGGACACTGGAGCGGAAACATCAATAATCTACGGAGATCCGACTAGATTCGATGCCGATAGAGTGATGATTGGAGGTTTTTGGGGACAGACCATTCAGGTCACCCAAACATGGTTGAAGGCTCCCAGATAGGCAAGATGAAATATCAAGAATGGTGCAGGAATTAGAAAAAGTTGAGATTATAAGACCTGCACATAGTTGTTGCCTATCGTAGGTGTGGCGACCTGGTTCGGGAACGGCACGGCGACCAATCCCAGGTTGCTCAGTCCATCAGCTCGCTGACACCAATGTAGTGGGCGGCAAATGGCATTTATTGGCGGGAAAAACGGCCTTATATAACCTGGGCACTGAACGCTATTGGCTATCGGGAGAGGGACCCTGTCTTCCCGTACAACGCGATATCTTCCGGGCACCAGACCCTCACTACCTACATTTCCCCCCTCCCTATGCACAATTAAATTAGGTAAAATATAACAATATATAACAATCTTCAATAGAAAACTTGAATAGAACAATCTTCAATAGAAAACTCGAATAGAAAACATAAGGCGCTCTGAACAAGAACATTCTTATAACAGTTGTTGCTCTACCAACATGATGTTAGCCTTTTCTAATCGGAAGAGAAGGGGGATGGGCTGCGGCCTCAGGCGCGCTCCCCACGGATGCGCAGGGTGAGCTGGATGTCCTTGGGCATGATGGTGCCTTGAAGAGCCCCACCAGGTACGGCCGAGCTCTGGAAGCGCAGGTCGGTCTTGAAGTCCTGCGTGATCTCGCACACCAGGCGCTGGAAGGGCAGCTTGCGGATCAGCAGCTCCGTGGACTTCTGGTAGCGGCGAATCTCGCGCAGTGCCACCGTGCCAGGCTGGTAGCGGTGCGGCTTCTTCACGCCGCCCGTGGCCGACGCGCTCTTGCGGGCCGCCTTGGTGGCCAGCTGCTTGCAGGTAACCAGGCCTTTCGCTTCCACGGGCAGGGTCGAGGAGTCGACTGCTGCCTGGAGGCGATCCACAAATTGTGTAAAGCTCTCACTTTCATTTTGTCTTATGGTGGACCATGGCGATGGCTTAATGATAACTCTAGAAGCTGTGCGAATAGCGTCTCTGGCCGCACGAGTAGTTGTCATAACTTCATGGGCCCGCAGGCCCAGGGCCTGTGCTTGGGGGGTAATCATTGTTGGGTCTGTTCCCATCAGCCGCTGCAGGCTGGAACCATGTAGCGGGTGATCCGCCCCAGTTACTTGAGCTAGTTGTCTTGCACAGTTATCATCCCATTCTTGTTTAAAAACAATCATCCCTGGCCCGTCAAAAATCAATCTACAGGTTTGTTTTATATCGAATGGGAGCATATTGTCTCCCCCAAAAACACCATCTATAAGGGTGGAGACCATAGCTGAGTTAAGCCCTTTATCTGCAATATCCCTAGGGTTTATCGGCGAGTGGACCCTCTGTCCCCCATCCATCACCCGGACCGGGAACGCTAGTGTGGCCGATGGGGCCCAGTCGGCGCATGCAATCTTTATTTTCCTCCAGTCTGTAAGAGGGATTTCTCCCCCTCGCGGTTTCTCTTTAATTTGGATGGGAATATTTCGGCTCTTAACTCTGTTCGTATTCATTCCCTCCTCCTCTGAGTTTAAGTCAATTGCGAACCACTTGTCCCAGCTAGTGTCTGATCCGGAGTCAGAGCCGGACTGATCGGCCACTTCCGGTTTCCCGTACCTTTTTGTTAGGCTCCGGCCCCGCCCGCTTCCCTTGCGGGCAGGCCGTTCCCTCCCTCTTGGTTCGTCCCGCCCTCTGCTCGGCGGGATGTTCGCCCCACAGTGGCATTTCTTCAGACGGCCGCTCTGATTGGCTTTCCACCCTTCACTCACGCTCCCCTCACCTTCCCGGTCGCTCCCACCGCCTTTATCTAACACCTCCTCGATGTTCCCGCCAAGGGCGTCCTCCCCCCGCCCTCCCTCTTCTGGCTCGGCGCCATCTTGGGGCGCATAGGGGGGCGGTCTAGCCCAAACTTCCTCAGGCTCTGATTTCTCCGCGGCAGCCCTGGCCTCCTCGATTAACCCACCCCAGAAGGACTTAGCTCGTTTCGGTCCCTCCGTGAGTGGGTCGGGGTTCGATTGAGAGGACATGTAATCGCCATCGTCAGAGGGGTGCAAAGTCCACGTGGCCGCCCCGACTCCCAGTCCTGGGGTGGCCAACAAACGGCTCTCCGCCGCCCTCCAGGTCTCCCGCTCCTGCATGGCCCTCCGCAGGGCCCGCACGACTCTCCCCCATGACTCTAGGCTTCTCCCACAACCTGAGGACATCGTCTCCTCAGTTAACACTTTAGTGCACTTATCCCACACTTTGGGGTGGAGAATATCCACCGGCTGGTCAATGACCCCAATTTGCAAAAGCCTCGCAACAGCGAGAGTAAAATCTTTGGGCTTACAATCAATACCCCACCGCTTATCTAACTGCGATACGACCTTCACAAGGACTTCCATCCTCCTTGTTGGTCCGGGAGCATCCTCCCGACCCCCCCCAGGGCTGGTCCAGCCGCTCCGGCCGCCGTTCACCCGAATCCAGGTGACGATTCCCTGGGTTTCGGCACCACTTGTTGCCTATCGTAGGCGTGGCGACCTGGTTCGGGAACGGCACGGCGACCAATCCCAGGTCGCTTGGTCCATCAGGTCGCTGACATCAATGTGGTGGACGGCAAATGGCATTTATTGGCGGGAAAAACGGCCTTATATAACCTGGGCACTGAACGCTATTGGCTATCGGGAGAGGGACCCTGTCTTCCTGTACAACGTGATATCTTCCGGGCGCCAGACCCTCACTACCTACACATAGTCCATATAATTCCCCCATATGGCCAGTGTGAAACTCAGATGGAACATAGAGAATGACGGTGGATAACAGAGAATTAAATAAGGTCATGCCGCCTATTCATGCGGCCGTACCCGATATTGCCTCCCTAATGGACACATTGAGTAGGGAGAGAAAAATCTACCATTGTGCCCTAGATTTAGCAAATGCGTACTTCAGTATTCCAATTGCTGAAGAATCGCATGATCAGTTTGTGTTTACATGGGGAGGCAGGCAGTGGACCTTTCAGGTCCTGCCAATGGGGTACGTATATTCACCAACATATTGCCATCACCTAGTGGTGTGAGACCTGGCTAATTGGGGAAAATCTGATAATGTTAACCTGTATAATTATACTGATGATCTCCTGTTGACATCTGATTCACTGGAAGCGGTAGAACAAGCAGCAGATTCATTAACTACTTATCTGCAGGAAAGAGGATGGGCTATAAATCCTCAGAAGGTGCAAGGTTCGGGCCTGTCCGTAAAATTTCTGGGGGTAGTTAGGTCAGGAAAGACCAAAGTACTACCCAGTGCTGTCATAGATAAGGTTCAGGTGTTCCCAGTCCCTGCAACACCAATGCAGCTGCAGGAGTTTCTAGGTATCTTGGGATATTGGTGCTCCTTCATACCTCATTTAGCACAGCTGCTGAGGCCACTGTACAGACTCAGGAAAAAGGGGCAACCATGGGACTGGGGAAAAACAGAACAGGACGCTTTCCAACAAGAAAAACTGGCAGTTAAACAAGCCCAGGCATTGGGTATATTTGATCCTACCCCCCCAGTCGAGTTGGACATTCATGTCACTCAGGATGGCTTTGTCTGGGGCCTGTGGCAACGCCAGAGTTCTGTTCGGACCCCCATTGGTTTTTGGTCTCAGGTCTGGCATGGAGCAGAAGAAAGATGCAGTATGATTGAAAAACAGTTATTGGCTGCCTACTCAGCATTACAGGCAGTAGAGCTGATAACCCAAATGGCTGAAGTTATAGTTAAGACCATCCTGCTGATTGAGGGGTGGGTGAAAGATCTGACCCACCTTCCTAAGACAGGGGTGGCCCAAGCACAAACAGTGGCACGATGGGTCGCCAATCTCAGCCAGAGGAGTAATCTATCTTCATCACCATTGAAAGAAATTCAGAAGATCCTAGGCCCAGTAACATATCACAGTGATGCACCAAAAGAAACATTGGTTGCTCCACCAGAGAAGAGTCCTGTTCAGGAGGGAAAATATCCTATCCCTGAAGATGCCTGGTACACAGATGGGTCCAGCAAGGGCAACCCAAGCAAGTGGAAAGCGATAGCATACCATCCTTCTACTGAGACAATCTGGTTTGATGAGGGGGATGGTTAGAGCAGCCAATGGGCAGAACTGCGAGCCGTGTGGCTGGTTATAACCAAGGAACCCGGTGATGGTATTCTGAATATCTGTACAGATAGTTGGGCTGTGTACCGGGGGCTCACTATTTGGATTGCACAGTGGGCCACCCAGGAATGGACTATCCACACCCCACCAATCTGGAGCAAAGACGTGGTTAGGCATGGAATACAGTCAAACACAGGACTATATGTGTCTACCATGTTTCTGGTCATCAGCCCCTACAGTCACCGGGAAATGATGAAGCCGACACGCTGGCCCGAGTTCGATGGATTGAGAATTTACCGTCTGTGAACATTGCCCGTTGGTTGCATCAGAAGCTACGGCATGCAGGACAAAAGACAATGTGGGCAGCTGCTAAAGCATGGGGACTGCCCATACAGCTACCTGACATCGTCCAGGCATGCCGGGGTTGCGGCGCTTGCTCTAAGATGAGCCCGAGATCGTTGCCCGAAACAACAGCCCATCTTGCTAGAGGACACAATCCTCTCCAGCGATGGCAGGTTGATTACATTGGGCCCCTTCCTCGGTCTGAGGGAGCGAGATATGCCCTGACCTGCGTCGACACTGCAAGTGGGCTACTGCAGGCCTATCCAGTGCCGAAAGCAAACCAGGCATATACTATCAAGGCCCTCACTAAACTGATGTCTGCCTACCGGACACCTCAAGTCATCGAGAGCGACCAAGGGACTCATTTTACTGGTTCAATGATACAACGCTAGGCAGAAGAAAATAACATCGAATGGCGATTCCATCTGCCATATAATCCAATGGGGGCAGGCCTCATTGAATGTTATAATGGTATTCTTAACGATGCCTTCAAGACAGACTCCCAGTCCCTGCAGGGATGGACAAAGAGACTCTATGAAACACTGAGGGACCTGAATGAAAGACCTCGAGACGGCAGACCCAGTGCCCTGAAAATGCTACAGACAACATGGGCCTCCCCACTTAGGATCCAAATTACAGGCTCTGATAATCAGATAAGAACCTGGATTGGTAATGAAAACCATCTTCTGCTCCCTGCCCCTGAAAACTTAGATCCAGATACCCATAGAATAAAATGGCCTTGAAGGTGCAAGTAGGACCTAAGTGGTGTGGCCTACTTGCACCTTGGGGGAGATTATTGGAGGTGGGACACTCGATAGTCCCTCCAGTAATAGGTACATGACCTATGGATACTGTGGTCAACACTCCAGTCTTCATTGCTAAAGGGACCTCCATCATGTCCCTATGACAGATCAGGACACCTCCTTTGGTGCCTGATATAGTTATGCAGCCACAGATATCTGGCCAGAAGGTGTGGTACAGGCGGCTGGGACATGCACCAGTGCAAGCGGAAGTGTTGACCCAGGATAGAAATATGGCCTGTATCTTCCCCTGGAGGGCAGACCTTCCCCTCCTGGTACCCCTGAAACATCTGTATTACTCCCCGTGAGTCTTTGAGCCTCCAGGATCACCGGAAGGAATGAAATGCCATCAAAGCGTTCCAGTGTTGCTGACAGATCATGTGCGACACCCAGTGATGGTCTACATGGGACTGATGGAGCATAGGATTGACCTGCACCTCACGACTACATGCCTCCTGTAACATCTTCGAGCACTGGCCCATGGAAGAACATGAACTTTCACCAATCATCACTCATCTGAAATTGTATCAACATACATTGCGACGGGAAATTGTGTAAGAGTCGCGATGTGTTGGATTTCTGTATTAGGACAGATTCTTGGACTTCTGCATTCTTGGACTTCCGGAGGGCAGACTTTGAATTATTTGGAAGGCTAGTACGGGGAATCCCCAGGGTTCCAGTCTTAGAGAGTAAAGGGGTCCAAGATGACTGGTCGCTCTTCAAGAAGGAAGTCTTAATGGTGTAGGAGCTGGCTGTCCCCCGAGCTGCAAAATTAGCCAGTGGGGAAGAAGACCGGCGAGGATGAATAGGGAGTTATTCTTTAGGCTCCAGGAGAAAAAGAGTATCTATCTCCTGTGGAAGAAGGGATGGGCGACTCAGAAAGAGTACAGAGAAGCTGTTAAGACGTGTAAAGAGAAAATCAGAAAGGCAAAAGCCCAGCTTGAACTCAACCTGGCCACTGGGGTTAAAAGGAACAAGAAACCCTTTTACAAATACATCAGTGGTAAGAGGAGGACCAAGGAGAATCTTCATTCTTTACTGGATGAGGCTGGGAATGTGACCACTGAGGATAAGGAAAAGGCTGAGGTTCTCAATGCCTTCTTTACGTCTGTCTTTAAAGGTCACACCAGTTATCCTCAGGGTACTCCACTCTGACATGGTAGTCTCAACTGGAGTGCGGACAGAACCCCCCGCGATTCGGGAGGACGCAGTCAGAGACCTACTACTCCAGCTGGACTGTCACAAGTCCATGGGGCTGGACAGGATTCACCTGAGAGTGCTGAGGGAACTGGCGGAGGTGATAGCCGAGCCGCTCACCATTATCTATCAGTGCTCTTTGTTGACTGGTGAGGTCCCAGAAGACTGGAGGCTTGCCAATGTGACTCCCATCTACAAGAAGGGTTGTAAGGAGGATTCGCTGAACTACAGGCCTGTTAGCCTGACCTCAGTGCCAGGGAAGGTTATGGAGCGGATTGTCTTGAGGGAGATCACGTGGCATGTGCAGGACAACCGGGAGATCAGGCCTAGCCAGCATGGGTTCACGAAGGGCAGGTCCTGCTTGACCAACCTTATCTCCTTCTATGATCTAGTGACCTGTCTGGTAGACAAAGGAAAAACTGTTGATGTAGTCTACCTAGACTTCAGCAAGGCCTTTGACACTGTCTCCCACAGTATTCTCCTGCAGAAGCTGGCAGCCTGTGGCTTGGACAGGTACGCTCTTGGCTGGATAAGGAACTGGCTGGAAGGCCGGGCCCAGAGAGTGGTGGTGAATGGAGCTAAATCCAGCTGGCGACCGGTCATGAATGGTGTTCCCCAGGGGTCAGTGCTGGGGCCTGTCCTCTTCAATCTCTTTATTGATGACCTGAATGAGGGCACTGAGTGCACCCTCAGTAAGTTTGCGGATGATGCCAAGTTGGCTGGAAGTGTCTATCTGTCTGGGGGTAGCGAGGCCCTACAGAGGGATCTGGACAGGCTGGATAGCTGGGCTGAAGCCAATGGGATGAGTTTCAACAAGGTCAAATGCCGGGTCCTGCACTTTGGCCACAACAATCTCAGGCAACGCTACAGGCTTGGGGCGGAGTGGCTGGAAGACCGTGTAGAGGAAATGGACCTGGAGGTATTGATTGATGCTCGACTGAACACTGAGCCAGCAGTGTGCCTGGGCGGCCAAGAAGGCCAATGGCATCTTGGCTTGCACCAGGAACGGTGTTGCCAGCAGGAACAGGGAAGTGATTGTCCCCTTGTACTCAGCTCTGGTGAGGCTGCACCTCGAGTACTGTGTCCAGTTTTGGGCCCCTCACTGCAAGAAAGACATTGAGGCCCTGAAGCATGATCAAAGAAGGGCAACAAAGCTGGTGAGGGATCTGGAGCACAGGCCTTATGAGGAGCGGCTGAAGGAGCTGGGATTGTTCAGTCTGGAGAAGAGGAGGCTCAGGGGAGACCTTATTGCTCTCTATAACTACCTGAAGGGAGGTTGTAGTGAGCTGGGGGTCGGCCTCTTCTCTCGTGTAACTAGTGATAGAACTAGAGGGAATAGCTTCAAGCTGCGCCAGAGGAGATTTAGGCTGGACATTAGGAAATGGTACCTTTCTGAAAGAGTGGTCAAGCACTGGAATGGGCTGCCCAGGGAGGTGGTGGAATCACCAACCCTGGTGGTGTTCAAGGAACGTTTGGATTTTGTGTTGAGGGACATGGTTTAGTGAGTACTATTGGTGATAGGTGGATGGTTGGACTGGATGATCTTGAAGGTCTTTTCCAACCTTGGTGATTCGGTGATTCTGTGACAGATTCACCCTTTAGTTAACTCAATCATTGGTTCACAACCTGAAGGGGTGGAGTGTATGGGAACTATTAAACCACAGCCTGAACCTCTGATTGATTACCTGAGGCAAGCTGCAAGAGCACAGTTGAAGGCAATTTAGCTGTGTTACCGGAAGGGGTGGAGTCTGGCTTCACCTCTCCTAGACCCCATTTAAGGTCTCACTGCAACTGTGGAAGGATTTCTCTGTGGAGATGGTTTCTTTTGGATGTGTTTTTTTTTTTGTGAGTGCAGGACAAGGATGTTTTTTATTTGTTTCTGATTATTTCTCTTAATGTGATAATCTTTCCAGCCTGACTTCTTGGTATATTTATTGATTATATATCTGTATACTCGTTGATTATACATTAATAAACTTCAAGACTTAAAGTTACATTCAACCACTCTATGGGCTTGTGTTTCAGCCGTTGCAGAAGTGACTGAAGAAATGGACAGATTGGAAAAAAAGATGAAAGATGAACTGTCTATTCTGCATTATGCGATGGATCCATGGTGGTATCAGATACATCCAATGGAGAGTAGGATTCCCGAAGCAGTCTATTGGAGGAGCTGATCAACTTGGTTTTCTCCCAACCTGCATCATCCATTGTCTTAGCTATCAAAAGAACGCGTTTTCCTGCTTGAGCAAGTGACAGCAGTAAGACTATGTCATGTATTGCCTTGTGGCATCTCCTGTGTGAGCATGGAGAAGATAAAAAGGGGAATAAAAAACCCACTCTTATACTTCAAGAGTGGGTAGAAGAATTACAAGACAGATCAACAACTCAAGTGAACTTCTCCAAAAAAGTGACTGTTGAAGTTACTGTGGGACAAAGCAATAGCTCTAAGAACACAGGTAACAAATAGAGGGGCCCTGCCCACAGCCAGGGAGGCGAGAGGGATAATAGAGTGTATTGGACTGTGTGGATTAGATGGCTTGGCACATCAGAACCACAGAAATATAAGGCCCTGGTGGACACTGGTGCTCAGTGCACTCTAATGCCCTTGAGTCATGAAGGGACAGAATTAATTTATATTCATGGGGTGACTGGGGGTTCCCGAGAGTTGACTGTTTTGGAGGCTGAAATAAGCCTCACTGGTGAAGACAGGGTGCTTTTGTCAATTGTGGCTGGCCCAGTGGCTCCATGTATACTTTGTATTGATTACCTCAGAAGGGGATATTTTAAGGATCCCAAAGGGTATTGATGGGCCTTTGGAATAGCTGCTGTAGACTCAGAAGGTATTAAGCAGTTGGCTGTTTTGCCTGACTTGTCAAAAGATCCCTTTGTTGTGGGGTTCCTACGAGTGCAAGAGCAACAGCTAAAGATAGCAACAGAAATGGTGCACAGACGGCAATACCGCACCAACAGGGATTCCTTGCTCCCCATTCATAAGTTGATTCGTCACCTAGAGAGTCAGGGAGTGATCAGCAAATCTCACTCTTCTTTAAACAGCCCCATATGGCCAGTGAATGAAGCCAATGGGTGTCATGGTTACATTTTTTTTTGATTTTCAGTATTCCACATCAAAACATCATGTACTGGAATTAAAGTGTTAATGCTCTAATTCTAGGTAACTATCCCTATACATTACGGAAGTCATGGGATCTGACCCTTCCAGGTGGGGCGGTCTCTTACTGCCTGGCAGTGGGTGCTGGAGGGTGCTTTCCTAGCCGTTCCAAGCTTTTCAGGTTTGACTCGGTCTCAGGAACTCTCTCTCTTCAATCTTATTTGATTTATTAGTCTCAATTTCAATTAGATTGTATTATATTGTGTTATCTTGCATTCCGATATCATAGTTAGTAAAATAAGTTTACCTCCATAGATTGTTGCCACTGTTCTTTTTTTTCCTCCCTTCCTTCCTTCCCGTTCTGTGGGGCCAAGGGGGGTGGGGGGGGCAGGGGCCTACTGCCCCCTGTCACGGGCATAAAATGATCTAGTTAACTCCATGACAGATTTTGGTGGAGAATGCGGGCATAGCTGCTTTTTAGCTTTTAGAACAAATCTCTCTCTCTGCTCTTAGAGAGCTTCGTTAGGGAGCATTATCAGTAGTCCAGGTTTTTCTGCTGGAAAGCTTGACCTTGAAAGACCAGGCGTACTGCCAGTATTCTGGGATATCTGTAAACTTTGAGCACTGCTTAGTCTGGGTAGTGCCTTTTTTTTTTTTTTCTTCCCCCCCCTCCTGTTAGCTTCAATTCATTAAACCCTTTTTAGCAGATAGGAGCGATGAACCAACTCTTTATCGTGGGAGTGCTGAGTAAGGGATTAAAAGCTATGGTGTTACTCGTGACCTACTGGCCAATCATCAATGTCATAATTACTTGTTGTGGGATTGTGTTCACATACAACCACATAAGGGCACTGACGGAGACACCTGTATGGTACCTATATTGGTACCTATATGCAATGATATGAATTTTGACACTTGCATCCCAGATGGAATAGCTAATTTTACAGACCACACAATGTTCAAAACAGTTTCCAGGCTTTCCTCTCAGTTTATCAGATGTTTTTCCAATACTGAGTTAATGGTCATGTTTGTGGGCGTAGCCCTGTTCATATCAATCTCCCTGAATGTATTCCAATACAGGAGTAGTAAGCAGAAGGAGTCTCATCCAAAACCAGAGAATGCTGACTGGCAGGGAATATGGAGAGGTTTAGGAAAAATCTTAGAAGCATGGGGACCCGCAATGTCATGGGATTTCACCCTTGAACACCTGTGGGATCCCCAGAAACTTAGCCAGTATTTGAGTCAGGGACGGTGCGGCTTACGTAAATCTAAGGAGGTACAACTTATTTGGGGTTTGGCTTGTGCTTACCGTGCCCTATATAATACGATTCTGGAGAGAGAGAGTTTCCGGAGCTGAGGTTCAAGCCAAAGGGGAGAATCTCCAGTCAATCTGATCAATTCCAGGAGACACCAGTAACAATATCAGTTGCCCCTGTGGAGGGCAAGAAAGGAAACGAGTGTCCTCGCGTCTAGAACGCAAAAAGAAAAGAGGAGGAGGAGGGGAGGAAGATCCAGGGGGGGCCCTCTCGGAACCACCCCAACATCAAAAAAGGCAAAAGGAAAAATGAAAAACATGCAAAAAGTATAAGAGGAAGTTTTCTATTTACTACCTCGCCTCTAAGATGATGGAAATCCAAGGTCAAGAAAGGAATTCATAGGCGCCCAAATGAAACTCCGTTTCCTGGTTAGTTCGCTGTGGGACGGCGGGGCCAGTAGCTTGTCTCTAATGGTATGAAGCTCGCCAACTAGGAGCCATTTGCCGAGATCCGTATTGACAGAGCAATTAGTCGATTCTGGATGAGGCTCCTCCCTGGGAAGAATATTAGCAGCCGTGGGAAAGGTACCCCTTCAAAAAGCGGCTTGAAAGGCCTGTGACGAAAAGATGGGATACAGTTGACAGGGTATCCAGTTTTGAGGGAAATGCCCTTTGGTGGAAATGTTTGTATGACCCAACTGTTTTTTTTAACGACCCACAAAGCCATGATCCTGGAAAGTGGGCAACCGGTGAAATATGGGCATCAACCACACCCAGAACCCCAAACCCGATCCGCCCCTGCACTTTGGCACTCTGAAGATACCAGGACCAACAGGAAAGACCCTTAGTTTTTGGACTGATTCTTACGCTCCAAAGCTATGAACAACAGCTCCCCCAAACTCGCGCCGCCATCGCCGCCATCTCACAAAATGACGGAAACTAATAAAATGAAGAGCAAATTCTTCACTGATGAATCGGACCAAAACCTGTAAAGTATCAAAACACTTGTGAAGATAGAAATAGTCAAAAGATCTACTGAAGGAATGAAGGAGTGAAAACCCAAATGTGGATCCAAAAAACTAAAGGACGTGCCCCCCCTTCTCAGGTGCAAGTCAAAAATCTCGCTGTTAGAGGCAAACCGCTTCCAGCTCCGGAAGGATCCTACCGGCTTGCCTTGTGGCTTTTACTTACGTCCCATGGAGGAAAAATGGGAATGGCCGACCAAGCTACTCCTACTACGAGCACGGGTGGGGAATTACAAAAGCAGACCAACCCCCGGCAGTTGCTCCGGTTACCCAGGTAGAATAAGGGGCCCTGCCCCATTGGGGGGGAAAGGGATAATAGGTTTATGGACTGTGTGGGATCCGATGGCCTGGCCATCGAAACCATGAAATTAAGGCACTGGTGGATACCGGTGCCCGTCCTCTGATGCCCTCGACATGAAGGGACCAAATCAATCCTTTTCTGGAAGCGGGGACCCAAGAATTGACTGTGTTGGAGGCCGAGATAAGCCCCTGGTAGGAACTGCAAAAGCCCCCTATTGTGACTGGTCCTGGGGTCCATGTACCTTGGTATTGATTACCCCAGAAGGGGGGGATTTCAAGGTCCTAAGGGGTATCGATGGGCCTTTGGAATGCTGCTGAGACCAAACAACATTAAGCGCTGTTGTTTTGCCTGGCCTGTAGAGATCCGTCTGTTGTGGGGTTGCTACAAGTAAAAGAGCAAACAGGTACCAATTGCTCAAAAACGGTGCACAGACGGCAGACCGCACCAACAGGGATCCTTGTCCCCATTATAAGTTGATTCGTCAACTAGAGGTTTGGGAGTGTCAAAGACTCCTCACCCTTTTAAAGCCCATATGGCCGTGCGAAAGCCAATGGGAATGGAGGTAGTGATACCGTGGCCTGAATGAAGTCACACCCCATGAGTCTGCGTCCCGGACTTAGAATCATATGAACTGGAGTCAAAGGAACCAAGTGGTTGCCACAATATAAGTAATGCTTCTTCTCAATCCCTTTGGCAAGAGTGAGGCCACAGTTTGTTTCACCTGGAGGGTTTCCATAACCTGGAACCTTTGCCCCAGGGTGGAAACACAGCCCCACCATTTGCCATGGTGATCCAAACTGCACTGGAACAGGGGGCCCAAACATTTGCGTACATTGATGACATCTTGGGTTGGGGGAAACAGCAGAAGTAGTTTCACAAAAGGAGGGAATAATCCAGATTCTTCTGCGTGCTGGTTTTGCAAAGGGGCGGAGCAAAGGGAAAGGACCTGCTCAGGGAATTCAGTTCCGGGTATAAAGGGCAAGATGGCCGTCGTCCATTTCCCGACGATGTGATCGACAAATCATGCTATGTCTCCCCCCATAGTAAAAGAACACAATTTTTTTGGGTGTAGGGGCTTTTGGGAATCATGTTTCCAAAACAAACTCATTGTAAGCCCCCTTTATCAGTGATGGAATGAAAATGAGTTTACATGGGGCCCCTGAGCAGCCCGGCTTTTTTTGAACAGATTAAACAGGAGATAGCCCGGCCGTGGCCTTAGGGCCAGTATGGACAGGGCAGGATGTAAAGAACATCCTCTACACTGCTGCTGGAGAGAAAGGTCCCACTTGGAGTTTGTGGCAAAGAGCCTCAGGAGAGACCTGAGGCCGACCCCTGGGATTCTGGAGTCGGGCCTACAGGGGGTCGGAAGAGGGCTACACTCCAACCGAAAAGGAGATCTTAGGCGCGTATGAGGGGGTTTGGGCTGCTTCTGAAGTGGTCGGTACTGTAACACAGCTTCTTCTGGCACCTCGACTACCAGTGCTGAACTGGATGTTTAAAGGAAAGGTTCCCCCCACCCATCACGCAACTGATGCCACTTGGAGTAAGTGGATTCCGTTGATTACGCAACGAACGCGGATGGGGAACCTCAGCCATCCAGGAATCCTAGAGGTCATCATGGACTGGCCTGAAGGTAAAAAGTTTGGAACATCACCAGCAGAAGAAGTATCACGAGCTAAAGAGGCCCCACCATACAACGAATTACCAGAAAATGAAAGAAAATATGCCCTGTTCACTGATGGATCGTGTCGTATTGTGGGAAAGCATCGCAGATGGAAATCTGCTGTGTGGAGCCCCACACGACAAGTTGCAGAGGCCACCGAAGGGAAAGGAGAATCAAGCCAATTTGCAGAGGTAAAGGCTGTCCAACTGGCCTTGGATGTTGCTGAACGGGAGAGGTGGCCAACGCTTTATCTTTACACTGACTCATGGATGGTGGCAAATGCTCTATGGGGGTGGTTACAGCAGTGGGAGCAAAATAACTGGCAAAGAAGGGTAAACCCTATCTGGGCTGCTGAACTGTGGAAAGATATTGCTGCCCGAATAGAGAATCTGGTTCGTGAAGGTACGCCATGTAGATGCCATGTGCCCAAGAGTCGGGCTCTACTGAGAACAGCAAAATAACCACCAGGTGGACCGAGCTGCCAAAATTGAGGTGGCTCAGATAGACCTGGACTGGCAGAACAAGGGTGAATTATTTCTAGCTCAGTGGGCTCATGAGACCTCGGGCCATCAAGGGAGAGATGCAACATATAAGTGGGCTAGAGACTGAGGGGTGGACTTAACTGTGGATGCTATTGCACGGGTTATTCATGACTGTGAAACATGTGCCATAATCAAACAAGCCAAGAGGATGAAACCACTCTGGGAGGAAGGGCGATGGCAAAAGTACAAATACGGAGAGGCATGGCAGGTTGATTATATCACTTTGCCACGATCCCACAGTGGTAAGTATATCCCTATACATTACGGAAGTCATGGGATCTGACCCTTCCGGGTGGGGCGGTCTCTTACTGCCTGGCAGTGGGTGCTGGAGGGTGCTTTCCTAGCCGTTCCAAGCTTTTCAGGTTTGACTCGGTCCCGGGAACTCTCTCTCCTATCTTATTTGATTTACTAGTCTCAATTTCAATTAGATTGTATTATATTGTGTTATCTTGCATTCCGATATCATAGTTAGTAAAATAAGTTTACCTCCATAGATTGTTGCTGCTGTTTTTTTCCCCCCTTCCTTCCTTCCCATTTTGTGGGTCCAGGCGGGGGGTGGGGAGGGCAGGGGCCTACTGCCCCCTGTCACGGGCATAAATTGATCTAGTTAACTCCGTGACAAGGATGAAACCTCTCTGGGGGGAAGGGCGATGGCAAAAGTCGTAAATATGGGGAGTTGTGGCAGGTTGACTATATCACTTTGCCATGAATCTGCGATGGTAAGCATGTGCTTACCAGGGTGGAGGCAACCACTGGGTGGCTTGAAACATATGCAGTACCGCATGCTACAGCCCCAAACACCATATTAGGTCTCGAGAAACAAGTCCTTTGGCGACATGGCACTCCAGAAAGAATTGTGTCAGATAATGGGACTCATTAAGAAAATTCACTTGTACATACTTGGGCCAAAGATCATGGCATTGATTGGATTTATGTGAGAAGCACGCTCAAGTTCAAAAATTTCTAATCAGGCAAAGATCTCTGTGAAGAGCAGTTTATTCATTATTGCTATAATTTTCAAGCACCCCCTACTGACAAGGGAGAAGTTGTGCAAATAGTCAGTGAAATCCATTCCATTATATACCCTGGGTCCGATGCTGTTAAAGCCTTTCCTGGCACTCATTGGTTGAGCGTCTCAGGCTCACCATCTTGTGGTGCTGTTGCTACGTTACAATTCCATAGCTATGTTACCAGCCCATTGTCTTTGGGTATGTTCTGTACTTTTTACGGCAATAGGAGGAAATTATTTTCAACAATTAGCACACTAGTCCTGTCCTGTACCAGACTCTGCCCTACCTTATATAATTGCCTTACCTAGTGTCTGTGCCAATTTTATCTAGGTCAGAACATCCCAGTCTCAACTATACTCTGTTCAGGAACTTTGTGAAAGGCAACTTATCCTATGCTACATACAGAAAATACTGAAAATTTCCACTGCAAAAACACAATCTACCTCTCACAATTCCCCCTCTTTTTCTTTTTATCCTTTTGTGTTTTTGCACCAGACTATGAAACACTTTTAATATAAGAAAACTACCTTAGTAACTTGACCTGATGATTGATAATAATAATTTATCAAAACTAATCATCTTGTTATTCTCCATACTCTAATATATATAATGATTATTAAGTATAATAATTTCTTCACCCTTGTATGATTCATCCCAGTATGAACAGGTAGTAAGTCTTAGAGCATAATCAGCATTACAGGTTCTGAGCTACTAAGGGATGTGGGGAAGATGGGGAAGTTAGCAATAGTAAAGGAAGAAATTCTAGCAAACATTTTACAGAACAGGGATAGTCACCACCAGGGAATCCGGTGATGTCTCGTTGGTCCATGGGGAGGCAGCAGGTTGGTCAGTGACATCTCGTTGACTTACATGGCTGCATTTTGTTAGATGGAGTTCCCATTCGTCCTCAGAACTCTTCGGGCCTGCCTACTCCAATTATCAGGGTCATTGTGTCCTGTCCATCACAGTGATGGTAGCTGTTGGGGTACCCACATTTTTGTTCATCAGGAGGAACAGCATGTCTGTTCTCTTACCGCTGTGCTCATGGTAGTCAACCATTAGCTTCAAAAACTTGTTGGGCAGGTCATGCCTTGGATGGGTGCCATTGAACAGGCTTTGAGCCAAGCATTCTCCATCTTCTCATGTCTCAGATGGCTGCCTGTGAACAAGCTTTGAGCCAAGCATTGTTCCTGTTTCTCACACCACCTGGCAGCGCAAAGCTTGTTTATCACTGTTCCATGGGGGTTTTAAGAAAAAAAGCATTAAGGGGGATGAGGGGAGAAGGGGAAGATACATGTTAAAATCACACAAAAGCAAAGGAAGAAAATGTGAGTGCTACCAATGTGCATAACAGAACTCACCCATGGATCACCAGGAGGCTAGGAGAAGTAATCTAATACTTAGGCCAACTTTCAGACTCTTTGGGTAATTTGAGCCAGGCCAGTTGCCTCAGCATGTGCCAGACTTTCACATACAATATGATTACAAGCAATAAATGCATCAGCATTAGGATTAATAAGATCACAACAGGGTGAAGCACAGAATTAAAAACTCCTCTTGCTTTTGCTGACCATCAGGTGACCATTCAGGAATGGTGTGGTGAGCAGAACTAGGGAAGTAATCCTGCCCCTGTATTCGGCACTGGTGAGGCCTCACCTCGAGTACTGTGTTCAGTTTTGGGCACCTCAGTACAGAAAGGACATGGAGGTGCTGGAGCAGGTCCAAAGAAGGGCAACAAGGCTTGTGAAGGGCTTGGAGAATATGCCCTATGAGGAGAGACTGAAGGAACTGGGGCTGTTTAGTCTGAGGAAAAGGAGGCTGAGGGGAGACCTTATTGCTCTCTTCCAATATCTGAAAGGTGCTTACAGTGAGAGCGGGGTTGGTGTCTTCTCACTGGTGACAGGTGACAGGATGAGGGGAAATGGCCTCAAGTTGCGCCAGGGTAAGTTTAGGTTGGATATTGGGAAAAACTTCTTTACAGAAAGGGTTGTTAAGCACTGGAATAGGCTCCCCAGGGAGGTGGTTGAGTCACCATCCCTGGATGTGTTTAAAAACCATTTGGATGTGGTGCTCAGGGACATGATTTAGCGGAGGATTGTTAGAGTTAGGGTAGTATGGTTAGGTCATGGTTGGACTTGATGATCCTTAAGGTCTTTTCCAACCTGAGTGATTCTATGATTCTATGATTCTATCTAAGGAGTGTTTCCCTCCAGTGGTGTTCTCCATCCATCTTCACCCTTTCCAGGACATGGTGTATCTCTTCTGTATCATGGTTAACAGTAATTAAAGGTTTTTTGTCCATTATCTTGGATGCATTCTAGCTGTTGGTACAGATTGACATGTTGCAATAATTTCTTTACCAAAGCAAGATTCATTCCAATTGGGGCAGGTGGCAAATCTTGGATTAATGTGTAATTGGACTGCAACAACTGATATGACGTAACTGGAACTGAATAATTAAAGTCGCATCCCATAATGTTAGTAAAGTTACATACACAGCCATTTGAATGATTGCTTGTATCTACAGTAATATTACCTATGAGTATAAAAATATGAGAGGTTCCCATACACACACATCCTTTTCCAATATAGATGAGCACTATTTCAGGGGTCTCATTGTGATACCTCTCAAAATGGCAAATATTTTGCTCAGTGTCAAGACAAACGTATTGAGCCTTGATGGTATTACTCTCACAAAAATCCTTGTTGTTCCCATATAGCACATGAACTAACATCAACAGTTTGCCATTTGTTTCCATTTTGTTGGGCCCATACTCTGTGTTCTAATAGGTAGAGCACAACCCCACTGTGATTCAGACCCAGTGCAATGATTGAGTATATACCGAAGCATTGTGCATTTTTACGACAAAAGCTGTGGCAAAGTTATTAACAGGATCACAAGTAAAATTAACTAGATGCCACTAAGATTGAAATTCTCTTTCAAATTTGTTTGCATTGTCCCAAATCACCTTTTGAATTTCAGTGGATAAAGCGTTTCCTTTACCTTCTACAACTAAGAGCTAGGAAGACATTGTTTTGAGTTATGGCAAGTGCATCTACAATTAACTGGTGGTCTTTTATATTAATTCTTTCCCATTGAGATAATACATTAGAAAAGAACTGCTGATTGGTTCCCAGTGCTGATAGGGAAGACTGCAGGGGTGTTGCTATGCACATAGATCACTTGTTGCATCTGACACCCTACTTTTATTCTTTGTCCTGCATCTCCACCAGAGTTGCGGGAGTTAGCTAGTACTATCCTGGCCCCATTCATTTCCCGAATACATTTCATTACTGTGCGTAGCCGTGGTTGAAAGGGTTAAGCCTCTAGTAGAATTAGAATTTGGTCCCATATGCCCAATATGTCCAATATGGGCATGGGACCATGACCAGCCAGTGAATGTGATAGGGTCAGCATAAGCAACTACAGAAATTAATCTGAAGAAGATGCCTGTCTGAAACAGTGACACTGATGATACCCCAGGAATCCCAGGTGAAAGGAGCGGGGTAAGAAGTGAACATGTGAAGCACAGCAACAGGATCAGCATTCGTTAGCATCTGGAAAACAACAGAGAGAGAACTTCCCAGTTCCAGAGGAACCAAGGTTAGAGAAAGCGTAACTAGAAAAGAAAACAAAAACAACAAACAAAAAAAGAACTTTCCTGGTCCCAAATGAACCAAAGTTGGAAGGTAGGTGAAATCCAGATGGTTAATTTTCTACATTTTCCCCTGATCATCTTGAACCTTCCAGATGTATTTGTGAAGAGGCTCTTTGAGGGTTAAAGGGACAGGACCAATGTGCAGCAAATCAATCAACACCAGTTGTCCCAGGGAGTAATCATCCCAATAAGCAGCTCTTTGAGTAAGGGACCACGAGGCACAGTGGTTGCCAGTGGTGAAAAATATTCCAGGTCCCCAATAACCCTCTGATTCCTTTTCAATCAACAAGATCTGTTCTCCCTCGTTAGTGGCACTTTCCACACATACTCTCTCTGATTTCCTACGAGTGTGAAGAAAATCTTTCTTTAATTTGGCTATCTCGGTAGCAGAATAGGGGACCTTCTCGATACTAACATCAGAATACCCACTTTCACTCTCTTGATATGCATGCCCAGTTTCTATCGGAGGGCAGAGAATGGTCATCAGGTTTTCTGATTTGTCTTTTTGGGCTTTCACATCCTCCAGATTTTCTCCTGGATAAAAGTCACTACCTGGGGAACTAGCATTAATCTCCCTCTCATTTACCAACTGTTCTCTAAAGCTTGTTGAAGGAGGACTTTACAATGTACTTCTTTTTCTGACTGTCCCCTAAGATCTTCTACTTGGTCCTGCAGGTATGTAACCAATTCCTGCAAGGACTGAACAATTTGGGTTTCTGCCGTGTGCTGTTTGTTGCGGATCTCTACGGCAACAGTAAGAGCAACTCCTAGAACTGCACAAATGATTGATTTTCCCTTTGCCTCCCCCATACAAGTTTACTTGTGGAGAGAATTTATATGATCCGTGACTCCCTCTAAGTTGGACCAATTATTCTGTGTCCACTTGTAAGAGATAATTCTTTTACATCATGGTCTCAAAGCTTGCTGGGGACACAGATGAACAAGTACAAGGAAGTCCTGTGCAAGGGTTGTGAAATCCTTTGTCTGAGGGACACAGATGGACAAGGCCAGGGGCAACGAGAGAGAGATAAGCTGCAGCTTAATGGCCGTGAAACGGTCTTTTGTGTGGGCTTATCTCAAGGAAGATGGCCATCTCAGGGGGTGCTCACATGACTCTTGCTCAAGCGCCCAGGGATGTCACGTAGGCAGGAGAAGAAGTAGGATAAAAGAGGAATCGAAAACAATGAGGTTTAGGTTTTCTGGCAACAGATTCCTCATGAAGAAGGGGTTTCTGACATTAGAAGCCTCACGACCTCTCTCTCTCTCCCTCCTAGACTTGCTCTGCACTCTACCACGATGCTGAAGAACAAAGGTGTCTGCCATCAGATTCCTCACTACAGAATTCCTGCATGGTGATGGACTCTCCTGGGCCTGCTACCTGAGTCTTACTGCTTCCTCCCGGATTGGCTCTGTGACTTCTTCCTGCTACCTGCTTGCTGCCCAAGGCCGGCCACACTGCTGCTCTCCCCCCCTGCTGCTTTTGCCTCGGACCTTTGGGACCGCTGCTGGATCCTGGTGGTGACTATTCCTGCTTCACACGATTCTTGCTTCTTTCCTATCTTTTCTATCGCCCTCCTTCCCTTCCCTGTCTCCCTGATTAGGATTTATAATGAACTGGTTGGACTAACATATGAACTGTTGTTTCTTAATCTCACGCCGGGTATACAGATATTAAAAGAACCTCATCTTCCTCCTATAAATTGGAGCAAGACACCACTCCAAGGGGGAGTTTGGCATCATGCTTTTCTAAGAGGTTGAGGAGTGGATTCCTGCCCTCATGCTTGTTTTTTTTCCCTCATTAATGATCATGCCTCAAGATGTGGAGGAATCGCTTCGGGGGGGAAACACATATTATCAACAAGTCAACAATTTGCTCCTTACACCCTTGAAAGGTACACACGTATTCTCTTCTACCAATAAGGCAGTTGCTACTACCACCAGGACACATTTGGGCTAACCTCAAGATACAGGGTCTAATAGCTTAGGCAAGTATGCAGTAGGTTTTCTTGTGTCTCCTTATTCTTGTGTTAGAACTCCTAAAGCAACTTCTTCACTGACAGTTACAAAAAGGTGAAATGGTTTCTTTAAGGCAGGCAGTTATAACATAGGTGCTGTGATTAAGTCCCGTTTCAGTACTTCTACTAATTCTTTTTTCTTTTGTCCATTTCTGATATTATGATATTATCTCTTTGTGGGTTTTTTTTGTTGTTTTCTTTTTTTTTTTTACATATGCTTCTATTCATAATCTACAGTATCCAATTAGACCTGGAAATTTTGGCAACTCCCTCTTTGTCCTGGGCAGAGGAAGCTGCACAATTCCCTGAATTCTTTTAGAATTAATTCTCCATTTCCCTTCAGAAATCACATGCCCAAGTGTCAACAGTTTACGGGCTGGTTTGGCCCGGTTCCATGACTAGCGGGGCAGAGAGATTTCACAAAATCCACGCCTCCGGAAAAGGGAAACAGGGGACCCCAAAATAATTAAAAAAACCAGCGGCAACGATCTGAAGAGAAACAAACTATTTTACTAAATATAATATTGGAATGCAAGATAACACACTATAATACAATGTAATTAGAATTGAAGCTAATGAATCAAATATAATGAGAGAGTGTGTGTCCGAAAGGTGGATAGACCTCACCATAACGCTGAGATGAGATGCGCAGTCCGGTTGAGCAGCAGGGAGACGAAGAAGAGCCGATGAAGAAGAGCGCATCAGGTGACCTTGCCAGGAGTTATATGATGTGGAATAACAAAAACCATAAAACCATAATATTCCACCCCTTATTCCCTTATTCTACATCACTACATCATGCTTAATATACACAAACAAAATATAGTTACCAAACATTAAATACACGCACACACAAACCTATATGTGTGTGTGTGTGTGTATATATATATATATATACACACACACACACACACACACGGAATTACTGACTGCACTCCCCCAACATCAAATTCCCTTGTGGTGTACATTGAACATCCCCATTTTTCTGCATCACCCACCAAGTGGACCCAGGTCCCTGGGCAAAAACAGTACCACGAAAAGGTTTGCCCTTCCCAGAAGTTGGAAAGACCCAAACCGCTTTTCCAACATCCTCTTTACATGTACTACAGGGACCTTATCTCTATTGACAGTATGTAGGGAGCTAGCAGGATGATTGCGATTGACTGATCCTCTAGAATTGACCAACCAGGTAGCTTTTGCCAAATGCTTCTGCCAATGCTTAAATGTTCTGCCACCCATTGCTTTCAACATGGTTTTTAACAACCCATTGTAGCGTTCGATTTTACCAGAGGCTGGTGCATGGTAGGAGATATGATAAATCCACTCGATGCCACGATCTTTGGCCCAAGCATGTACATGAGAATTATTGAAGTGAGTCCCATTATCTGACTCAATTCTTTCTGGGGTGCCATGTCGCCACAGGACTTGTTTCTCGAGACCCAATATGGTGTTTCGGGTGCAATAGCATCCATAGTTAAGTCCACCCCTCGGTCTCTAGCCCACTTATATGTTGCATCCCTTCCTTGATGGCTCGAGGTCTCATGGGCCCACCGAACTAGAAATAATTCACCCCTGTTCTGCCAGTCCAGGTCTATTTGAGCCACCTCAATTTTCTTCTATTACTCAAATATTGTGTCTAGTGCACAGACACTCTGTCTCCCCCAAATCAGCTACTAACTGGGCAGCCTGTTGAATCACAGCCTCTGAGGCCACCAGGGGGTTTAATATGGAAACTAAGGTCCCATATAAGTGGGAAGGGGCCTGCTGTAAGATTAAATCTCGCATACCTGCCGAAAACTTTACCGTATCTGGGCTTTCAAATGACTCCTCGTATATCGCTTCTCTTATGCCTAGCTCACGAATATAATTTTGAAGGTCCATGGAGGACCATAATCCTGTGTTTAATCTGATTTGTTCGACCAAACTATGTGGCATGCTGCCGTTAACCAGTCTATTATCAAATGGGTCTCATTGTTATACTGAACAGCAGCATACAGTCTCCGCCTGAGGGCAGGGTGCACCATCATAGGGGCCAATTTTGATACTTCTGGCCCATTAACCATGACGCTTTCCACCCCTGAATCCCACAATCTAAGTAACCACGTTGGTACACTCTCTTTTGACCTCTGCCAAAATCACTGCACCATATCCATTAGCTCTGTTGGTGCGTATGGTCTAGCCATTATGTGTTAAGGTGTTTGGGCAGGGGGCCATTGGTCAGGGGGCAACCCTGCCAGTCCGTCTTGTACTTTCTTTGTCTTTTGGGTTATAATAGGATGGAGTTCCAAGGAATCTGTCCTAAGTGGAACCTCTAGATCTGATTTGGAGTTTTTATTTTCCTGTTCAACCAAGTCCACTGCTTCAGAGGTGTGGTTATTATCTATTGAAATATCACAGACCTGGCCTATCAGGGAATGTAAAGTTGGTCTTTTCCCTGTTAATACATAAAGTTCCTGTTCCAGTTTTTCAATGAGATCTTTTAATAGCTGATTTTCACTTTCTAAGGTGTCAACTCTTGTCTCCGCTTGATTTAAGGCATTTAACATTGGCCATGTCACTGTGGAAACAACTAACTGCCTTTCTTTTGTAGTTAGGATGTCTTTGTCTAATCCTAAAAAGTATTCCATCATGTGGAATGGGGAAATAGTCCCCATAATATACAGGGGACCCCATTTCTCTACTATGGTTATTAACTGGTAATAAGGAGAATCCAGAAACCCTAGGATCTGCCTGGGGATCATTTTATCTAAGGGGGTAGTGTTCCCCCCCCGACCCATTCATAGAAATTCCATCAAAAGGGCACGATGTAAAATTCAGTATATTTGGCCTGCCTCACCAAGTGTGTAACCAACAAATATACAGATATTACAATTAAGAAGCATACAAGAAGATAATAAATGGAAAATGCTAACCCATGTTGTAGGCTCACAAGATTCTCCACAAGAGTGATCTCTAAAAAGAGATCCTTCATCTCTGGCAGTCAGCACTTAAACGGGATCTAGGAGAGGTGGAGCCAGGCTCCACCCCTTCCGGTAGCACAGGTGAATTACATTTACCTGTGCTCCAATGGCTGACTCATTTCTTGCCTCAGGTGGTCAATCAGAGGTTCAGGCTGTGATTCAGCAGTTCCCATACACCATTCCATTCGGGGAATGAGTGTCAACCCATTTATGTAATATTGTGTTCTGCTTTCAAGGAGGTGTGTGTGAGGGGAGGTGGGTCAATCAGTGCTGATTCTGTGGCGAGGTGTTAATAACTGAACAATACAGATTGTTAGGGGAAAGTTATATGGTATTAAGGGTGTTTACGGAAACTGAATAACTGTATTGTTTGATTGGTGGGTTTTGAAGGGAATGGCACAAACTGTTTTGATGGCATAAGAAAGTGTAATTGTTAATGGTATACAGAAGCATAACTGAGGGTATGTGGAAGTGTAACCAAGGGTATGAATAGCAGAATAGTGTACAAAGGAAAAAGGGTTAAAGAGAAAGCGAGTTTATCTGCGCTGGCATGAAAGCAATTCCCCCCCCCCAACATTGTTCCCCAGTGAGCAGAACTCTAGGAGTGAGAGAGAGAACTGGGGCTGGAGACTGCTGTTGTAAACGGTGTTACTTGTGAAGGGGGGAGGTAGAGAGGATGGGGCACTAGAAGTGAGAATAGCCTTCATCTGCAGAGATCTAGGAAACCCGAAATCCCAGTGTTAGCACTGGAAGCCTCTGGAGAGAAGGAGGTGAAATTGAAATATGATGTTAGTAGTTGAGGTAATGATGAGAGTTTGGAAAGTGAAAAAGTTTGGGAAGGACACATGACCTGTGGAACACCACTCAGACTTACACAGAGTATGAATGTAAGGTAGTTTTATTAGAATTAAGGCACAACACCAGCACCTGGGGGCAGACTCTGCCCAAGTGTGCAAATAGTGGCTCATAAGCAGACATATTTATACCATACAATATACACACTCATAATACCGCTAACTAAAAAATGCTCACTCACTCTAGACAGTGGGTTGTTCTATGCTAACTAATTCTGCAAATGTTTTCTTGTTTTTCATTTCTCCTTGGACCTGCGCAGTGTATTGTTTGGTCCTTTTAGTCTGGTTTCTTATCTGAAGGTGTTAGACGTGGAATCCCAGGAATTTCCTACTTTGCAATGTGCTATTGATAAGCAAAAGCCTTGCCCCGTTTCTAGCAAGCCCCTCCCAAGTCCCACCTATACCTAGCAAGCTGCTCCTTAATCTCTGCCTTTTCCAAGTAAGCCACTCCTCAAATGCACCTGCCTTCAGTATTTCCATGAAATCCAAGTGTGGGTGGGTCTTCCCCCACCCCCCTGTACAACCCCCCTGTACAGGAACCTCCCTAGGGTCTCTGCCTGCAATCAATCCCCCCTTTCTTTTCTCCTGAGTAAATTCTTTTACTCATGGCTACTTGAATTCCCATGGCCCCGACTTTCACAGTCAATCTCCATAGTCTTAGACCCAGACCTAAAGTTATGCATAAACGCACCAGCTGAAAGATCAAAATACACACTACGGGGTGTAATAGGGTATTCAGTATCCCAGTAGCTGTAGGTGACCACCCGAACAAAACTTCCCACCAATTATAAACTCTGTCTTTCTTAACATGCTCAAATACTTTGTGCAGCTCCTTCAGGCCATGCTTTATAGTGAGGAGAGTTCTCTCACTCTGGACCTGTTCCTGTATTATTTGGAGAAGCTCTGGATGCTGCAATAACTTCCTTATAACTGAGAGGTTCATTCCTATATGTATCTTATCTAATTTATCAATTATCATGCGAGGGAGGGAAAATTCCAAATCACTGCCATTAATATGGGTAAAATTACAAGTCACAGAGTTAGTTCCATCTGCTTCTAATTCATATGTAGTTTTATGGTGCCGATACCATATTGTAATGTTTCGACCAGAGGCTCTGAGGGCAACACATCCTTCCCCTAAATATACTAACCTTGAATTTCAAGGATCCTTCCGAATTTCAAAATGACAGATCCCTTGTTGTGGATCTAGGCATAGGTCCTGTTGATCCAAAGTGTTTTTGGCACATACCCATCCTAAAGACCCTCTAGTTTCACAGGAAGCCACATTTATTGTCTTCCAGGTCTTAATTCCTTCCTTGTCTTTCCTTGCCCATGCCTGATGTTCAGTGGGGTAAAGGAGTGAGTTATTTAGTATTATTCCCAGAGCCATGATTGGGTAGACATTTACCTCGGTAGCATTTCTAATGGTCAAGACCTGAGTGTGGGGAAGTCTCTGGACTCTCAGGATGTGCTGGAGACACAACAGCACACCAATGTGGTTAAATGCTATTAGTATGCTTTACTGTTAAGCACTACTCTATTTATACATGTCAACAGAGCATTCTACAAAACACTCTTCAACCGTTCACACAGGCGCTTATCCAATCAGAGCCGAGACACGTTCTTTCTTCTTCTAGAGGTGTCCTTGGTTCTCATGCTGTTTATCTTGCTCCACAGCTGCTGCTCTGAACAGTTTTTCTTGTATTCCCACACCTGAGCAGTCATCACATTGGCCTTATCATCATAGGTAAAATTAACTAGCTGCCACCAAGAGTGATACCGCTTTTCAAAGTCCGTGGTCTCAGGTTGATTTAATATTATCCTGCGTATTTCTCTGGGGAGGATGCCCTCTTCTCCCTCCCTAATGATCTGGGCTACCGCATACCGGATCCATAGGCCTGCCTGAGTACAAGCAATTGTCCTCCCAGTATCGTTAGCGACTGATTCTAAGGCACCAAGCAGCAATTCACCATCTCGTAGCATACTCTGCGTGAGTTTATGCACAGTATTGCTGGCGTAAAATTGCTGCCAGCCTAGGTTAGTAAGTGAAATTTGTATAGGTCCCTGCAGACCCTGTATGTCTCTTGCCGTAGTGCTTAATTTATTCATAAGTACTTCAGTGTTAATACCATTTAATACTCCCAGGCTTGCTCCAGCCCATCCTGTTAAGTCTCGGCGCGGCCTGAGAGTTCTTGGGAGTCTTTGGTAGTTAAGCCAGTTTTCCCATCCTTTCTGGGCGGTGCCTAAGAATGGTAGACAATAGTCCCAAACTTTATAACGGGCCATAGTTAGATTAACAATTTTAAGAGACCACTCAGGCTGGACCAGGATTTTCTGCATGCCTACTTTCTTTACTGCATAGGCCCCAATACCTTTTAATGATGGGACTGTAACTCCTGGGCATGGGAGTGGATGGGGGAGCAGGATTTGTGGTGACGCTTTTAGTAGAAGGTGGGGATATTACTGTAATTCTAAAAATTGATACCTCCTTTTCTCTGGATTCACAAATTACCGTCCAGAGGTCTCCCCAGGATAGGCACTTAGGACTTGAGTGAAGTTCATCCAGCAATCCGTATGGGTGTCTGTACCCCCTTCTCCTTTTCTGAGGTCGCATTTCTCTGCGTTACCCTGCTTATCACAGTTAATATAGCAACTAGTAGTAAGGCTGTCGGCACAAGGGGTTAAAGAGCTCCCTCTTTGGGAGGTGACACTGATATATTTTACCCTCTCATCCTCTGCCCTCTGCAGAGTTTTCCCACTCATTCTACACCCTATTTGCAAGGAGTCTCTTAAAGAAATGTTATTGTTCCTATGGAAGGATATTTCTGATTCCTTATAGTTGATTATGGCAATAAGAGCCATAACTCGGGTGCGGTCCTCACTTTCAGGGGCTCCTAATAGTGTATGTGGGTATGAGTATACTTCATGTTTCCATTTTTCATGTGCATAATATAGGTCTGGGAGCTTTGGAAGCACTCTTACTATTATTAGGGCCCCGATGGGGTTCTCATTCTGGGATCCTGGACTAGCAGGGGCTGTAGGACCCCAGAGACAAATTACTGCGTGGATGTTCTTAGAATCTTTACCCATAGTGAGAGTGACATTATACCAGCAGGGGCTATAGTAACACTTCTTGTTAACTTGAGGAGACTCATACCTGCAGGGGCTGTAGGAACACTCTTTGTCCTTATAAATGTCAAATCCCCCAGGGGGAAGTTGTGAATTTCTGTATTGACATCCTATAGCAAGTTCCTGCCCTTATCTCCCTTGAATTTCGTTTCCCTTTTACCTCTACCTGACGTCTGTCAAGAACCACTGACAATTCAAGGGCTATTCCCCCAACTTCCACTCATTTTGTCCAACCTTCCCACCCCATATTAATTACTGTAGCATATGCAAATGTTAGAGCAAGCACTGCAAGCAAGGTTATTCTTATGTCACCAAAGGTCTTCGTCCTCATGCCAGATTTCGTTGCAGTCTTAGCTTGGTATCAGTAACAGGATGTGCCATCCAGCTGCCTCCTTCCACCTTCCTGACTCTCATGTGGTAGATTCATGGTCCTACGCCATCTAGCTTTACCGCTGTATAAGTAGTCATTATTACTAAAAATGGACCTTCCCATTTAGGTTCCAGTGAGTCCGGTAACATTTTAACATATAGTCTATCCCCAGGGTTTATCTGATGAACCGGGCCATCCAACCCTCGTGCCCGCATTCCAAAAACAAATTTCTCAATATCCCTGAGTTGGTTTTGCAGAAATTTCATATATCCTGTAAGAATTTTGTCATGGTTTTATGATTTTTGGTTATCGGTATTCCACATCATAACATCATGTAGTGCACTGGGACTTAAAGTGTTAATACTCAAGTTCTGGGTACCTGTCTGGAAGAGAAGAACAACTACATACCCCAGGGGGCTTTGCAGTCAGAGAGGAGATATAACCCCTGGGAAGGTCACCTGATGTGCTCTTCTTCCTCCGCTCTTCTCCCTGCTGCTCAACCAGACTGCACATCTCACCTCAGTGTTATGGTGAAGCCTATCCACCTTTCGGAGGCTCTCTCTCATTATATTTGATTTATTAGCTTCAATTCTAATTATATTGTATTACAGTATGCATTCCAATACTATATTTAGTAAATTAGTTTGTTTCTCCTCAGATCGTTGCTGCTGTTTTTAATTATTTTGGGGTCCCCTGTTTCCCTTTTCCAGAGGCGCAGATTTTCCTCCCTTACTTTCCTTCCCATTTTGTGGGGCCAGGCGGGGGGGGGTGGGGAGGGCAGGGGCCTACTTCCCCCTGTCACGGGCATAAATTGATCTAGTTAACTCTGTGACAAATGCCCATCTTCAAAAAGGGCCGGAAAGATGATCCTGGTAGCTACAGACCTATCAGTCTCACCTCGGTGCCAGGGAAGGTTATGGAACAGATAATCTCAGGAGCCATCATGGACCAGTTAAAGGTCAACCAGTGGATCAAGCCCAGTCAGCATGGGTTTATGAATGGTAGATCCTGTCTGACAAAACTGATTTCATTCTATGACAAAGTGACCCACTCAGTGGATAAAGGTAAGGCTGTCAATGTGGTCTACCTGGACTTAAGTAAAGCCTTTGACACTGTCCCCCAAGACATTCTCATGGAGGAAGCTGGCTGCCCATGGTTTGGATGGGCATACACTCTGCTGGGTGAAACGCTGGCAGGATGGCCAGGCCCAAAGAGTTGTGGTCAATAGAATTAAATCCAGCTGGTGGCTTGTCATGAGCAGTGTCCCCCAGGGCTTGGTAATGGGGCCGCTTCTATTTAACATCTTTATTAACAGTCTTGATGATGGGATTGAGTGCACCCTTTGCAGACAACACCAAGTTGAGAGGAAGTGTCTATCTGTCTGTGAGGAGAAAGGCACTATAGAGGGACCTGGATGGACTGGATCGATAGGCCAAGACAAACTGTATGAGTTTCAGTAGGGCCAAGTGTCAGGTCCTGCATTTTGGTCACAACAACCCCAGGCAATCCTACAGGCTTGGGGAAGAGTGGCTGGGAAGCTGCCTGATGGAAAGGGACCTTGGTGTACTGATGGACAGTCAGCTGAATACGAGCCAGCAGTGTGCCCAGGTGGCCAAGAAGGCCAATGGCATCCTGGCTTGTATCAGGAACAGTGTGGTACGCAGGACTAGGGAAGTAATCCTGCCCCCGTACTGGTCACTGGTGAGGCCTCACCTTGAATACTGTGTTCAGTTTTGGGCACTTCAGTACAGAAAGGACATGGAGATGCTGGAGTGCTGTGACAACTATTAGTGGAGAATGAGGGCAACTACATTTTTTTTACTTTATCTTAAGAGCATTATATAGAGGACTAAGGACCCTTATGCTTCTTCGAACATATTGGTCCCATTTAAAGCTCCGCATAATCTATTTCGGGTAAGCACAAACGTATAGCCAGTTAAGGGCACTGATGGAGATACCTGCCTGGTTCCTATACATCCCAGCTAACCTAACAGACGATATGATGCTTGGACTGGCTTCCAGGTGTTTTCCCCAGTTCCTTAAGCACATTCAGGGTGCCAGCTTAGGTACTGTGCTATCAGTCTCTCTGCATGTATTCTCTGTGACAGGATTTCACATTAAGTGGAGGATGCTTTCCCCAAAGCCAGAGAATGTGGAGTGGCAGGGAATACGGAGAGGTTTAGGACAGAGATTAGAAGCATGGGGACCCCCCAGACTCTTGGGATTTTACTCTTCAACACCCGCGGGACCCTGAGAAACTAAATGAGCATTTGGGAAAGGGATGGTGCAGCTCAAAAACATCGGTGGAGGAACGGCTTATGTGGGGCTTAGCTTGTATGTATAATCAAAGAATATTAAGATAGTGTATAATCAAGGAAAAATGTATAATCAGATAAAATTAAGATACTATAATAATGAAATAAACAAGAGAGTTAAGCAAAGCAAGAGAAAGACAAAAAACAGGATGCTTACCCATATCCAGGACTCACTCAGGAAACTCCAGTGGAGTGGATCTCCAGAAAAGAAATCCCCCCCCAATGGTAGTCAGCTCTTAAATAGGTCTAGGAGAGGTGGAGCCAGGCTCCACCCCCTCCTGCAGCACAGGTGAATTGCTTTCACCTGTGCTCCCAGGGCTGACTCATGGCTCGCCTCAAGTGATCAATCAGAGGTTCAGGCCCTGACTCAGCAGTTCCCATACACTCCACCCCTTCACAGCATGAACCAATGATCAGGTTGACTAAAAGGTAAGCTTTTCCTAATACAGAAACCTGCAATATCATGAAGCTTATACAATTTCCATCGCGACGCATGATGGTACAATTCAAGAGAAGAGACGATTGGTGAACGCTGATATATCTTATGTGCCAGTGCTTGATGATGTTACAGGAGGCATGTGGTCATGAGGTGCAGGTCCGTCTTATGTTCCATCAGTCCCATGTAGGCCATGACCGGGAGTTGCACGTAATCTGACAGTAACACTGGAACGCCTTGATGTCATTTCGTTCCTTCTGGAGACCCTGAAGGCTCAAAGACAGCACAAGGAGTAATACAGATGTTTCAGGGGTACCAGGAGGGGAAGGTCTGCTCTCCAGGGCAAGATACAGGCCATATTTCTATCCTGGGTCAACACTTCCGCCTGT
Organism: Lophura nycthemera; assembly: GCA_021292215.1. Classification (NCBI taxonomy): domain Eukaryota; kingdom Metazoa; phylum Chordata; class Aves; order Galliformes; family Phasianidae; genus Lophura; species Lophura nycthemera. The sequence continues at coordinate 54,713 of JADANK010000356.1, forward strand.
ACTGGGACATGTCCCGGCCGCCTGTACCACACCTTCTGGCCAGATATCTGTGGCTGCATAACTATATTAGGCACCAAAGGAGGTGTCCTGACCTGCCATAGGGACATGATGGTGGTCCCTTTAGCAATGAAGATGGAATGCTGACAACAATATCAGTAGGCCATGTACCTATTACTGAAGGGACTAGTGAGCCTCCCACCTCCAACAATCTCCCCCAAGGTGCAAGTAGGCCACACCACTTGGGTCCTACCTGCACCTTCCAAGGCCACTGTATTCTATGGGTACCTGGTTCTAAATTCTCAGGGGCAGGGAGCAGAAGATGGTTTTACATTACCAGTCTGGGGTGCTGTTTCCGCGTAGGAAACCCCTAGTTCCTCACGTTCCTATGGCCCGGGCAGGGTTCACGCCGTCCCCGCTGTGACCCGACCATCTCACCACGTGCACACCAATGTGATGTTAGGCAGGATGGCGTTTATTGCAAGCGAAACAGCAACTTATATACTTTACATGCTTATCTATGTTACTACGTCCACATGCGCTTACTCATGTCTAGTACATCTACGCCTCCAAGCGCGCGTCAGTCTCTTATCACAGAGCAGGGGAGGTCCTATCGCGTCACAGACCGATACCCCGCAAACGCCTACTGCAACAGGTGCTACCTGATTATCAGTGCCCGCAATTTGGATCCTAAGTGGGGTGGCCCATGTTGTCTGCAGCATTCTCAGGGCACTGGATCTGCCATCTCTAGCTCTTTCATTCAGGTCCCACAGGGTTTCATAGAGTCTTTTCGTCCACCCCTGCAGGGACTGGGAGTCTGTCTTCAGGGCAGCCTCAAGAATACCATTATAACGTTCAATGAGGCCTGTCCCTGTTGGATTATATGGCAGGTGGAATCGCCATTCGATGTTGTTTTCTTCCGCCCAGCGCTGTATCGTTGCACCAGTAAAATGAGTCCCTTGGTCGCTCTCGATGACTTGTGGTGTCCCGTAGGCAGACATCAATTTAGTGAGGGCCTTGATAGTATATGCCTGGTTTGCTTTCAGTACTGGATAGGCCTGCAGTAGCCCACTTGCAGTGTCGACACAGGTCAGGGCATATCTCGCCCCCTCAGACCGAGGAAGGGGCCCAATGCAATCGACCTGCCATTGCTGGAGAGGATTGTGTCCTCTAGCAAGATGGGCTGTCATTTCGGGCAATGATCTCAGGCTCATTTTAGAGCAAGCGTCGCAATCCTGGCATGCCTGGACAATGTCAGGTAGTTGTATGGGCAGTCCCCATATTGTCTTTCATCCCCCATGCCGTAGCTTCTGATGTAACCAATGGGCGATGTACCTGGATGGCGAATTCTCAATCCATCGAACTCGGGCCAGCATGTCAGCTTCATCATTTCCCGGTGACTGTAGGGGCTGATGACCAGAAACATGGTAGACACATATAGTCCTGTGTTTGACTGTATTCCATATGTCTAACCACACGTCTTTGCCCCACATTGGTCAGGCGTGGATAGTCCATTCCTGGTGGCCCACTGTGCAATCCAAAGAGTGAGCCCCCAATATGCAGTCCAACTATCTATACAAATATTCAGAATACCATCACCGGGTTCCTTAGTTATAACCATCCACACAGCTCCCAGTTCCGCCATTGGCTGCTCTGACCATCCCCCTCATCAAACCAGATTGTCTCAGTAGAAGGATGGTATGCTATCGCTCTCCACTTGCTCGGGTTGCCCTTGCTGGACCCATCTGTGTACCAGGCATCCTCAGAGATAGGATATTTCCCCTCCTGAACGGGACTCTTCGCCAGTGGAGCAACCAGTGTTTCTTTTGGTGCGTCACTGTGATAGGCCACTGGGCCTAGGATCTTCTGAAGCTCTTCTTTCAAGGGTGATGAAGACAGACTGCTCCTTTGGCTGAGGGAGGCGACCCATCGTGTCACTGTTTGTGCTTGGGCCACCCCTGTCTTAGGAAGGTGGGTCAGATCTTTCACCTACCCTGAATCAGCAGGATGGTCTTAACTATAACTTCAGCCATTTGGGTTATCAGCTCTACTGCCTGTAATGCTGAGTAGGCAGCCAATAACTGTTTCTTCAATCATACTGTCATCTTTCTTCTGCTCCATGCCAGACCTGAGACCAAAAACCAATGGGGGTTCGAACAGAACTCTGGCGTTGCCACAGGCCCCAAAGCTGTCTTCAGTGACATGAACATCCAACTCGGCAGGGAGGGTAGGATCAAATATATCCAATGCCTGGGCTTGTTTAACTGCCAGTTTTTCTTGTTGGAAAGCATCCTGTTCTGTTTTCCCCCAGTCCCATAGCTGCCCCTTTTTTGTGAGTCTGTACAGTGGCCTTAGCAGCTGCTCTAGGTGAGGTATAAAGGAACGCCAAAAACCCAAGATACCTAGAAACTCTTGCAGCTGCTTCGATGTTGTAGGGACTGGGAACACCTGAACCTTATCTATGACAGCACTGGGTAGTACTTTGGTCTTTCCTGACCAAAACACCCCCAGGAATTTTACAGACAGGCCCGGACCTTGCACCTTTTGGGGATTTATAGCCCATCCCCTCTGTTGTAAATAGGCGGTTAATGAATCTGCTGCCTGCCCTACTGCCTCCAGTGAGTCAGATGTCAGCAGGAGATCATCAATATAATGATACAGGTTAACATCATCAGGTTTTTTCCCATTAGCCAGGTCACGTGCCACTAGATTGTGACAATACATTGGTGAATGCACGTACCCCTGTGGCAGGACCTGAAAGGTCCACTGCCTGTCTCCCCACATAAACGCAATAATGCCCACGTCTTATAATGCCCACTTTTTCTAATTCCTGCACCATTCTCAATATTTCATCTTGCCCACCCAGGAGTCTATACTGCCTTACATAAGTAATCCAGCACAGTATCAGCAGGCAAATAGGCCCATGTTTCGCATGGCCTCTTACTATAGCCAGCACCACCTGGATACTGATACATCTCTGTCAAAGTCTGAACTCTCCCACAGTTGTCTGGAGAGCCAGACCCCATAGAATATCTCTGCCCAGTATGTATTCCTGGACTGGGGCAATAGAGACCTTACACTCCCAGGGTGGGAGACGCCCAACCCCCAGTTTCAACCATGTTTGGGTGACAGGAATAGTCTGTCCCCCAAAACCACCAATCATCACTCTGTCTCCATCAAATTTGGTTGCATCTCTGTAGATAACTGATGTTTCTGCTCCAGCGTCCACTAGTGCCAGAACTGTCTGAATATTTTTTCGGGACCAATAAATCGTTAATTCTACATAGGGCCTCTGGTCCGTCTGGAGGCCCTAGGGGGACTAACATCCCTCGTCACGCCATGAATTGAGCTACGGCCAATTCTTCTGCTTCTGGTGGCTCAGGCATTGTGGCCTGAGACACCTCAAGCAGCTTTTTTTTTTCCTATTAGGAACAATGAAATCTTCTAGGTTCCATGTCGTTGTTGGCATTCTCTCTATAACCCTTACCCTTGGTTTCTTAGGGCAGTTCTGAAATTTCTGACTGTCCTTTAGTTGTCTCCAAAGCTGGAGAAGGACATGGCTGGGCTGGCGGTCAATCTTAGTAATTTGGACCCCAGCCCGAATTAAATCATTAAACATTTGTTTTCAGGAGACCCTTATGGGTCCTGATTGAGGAGCTCGAGTAGCTGGCATACTGGTTTTAGTCACCAGCAGGACCTCATCATCTTCTTACGTCCGAATACTGCGCCTATTCTGCAGGTGTTCTGTTTCTCCTAGGTCAGCCACTAACTGGGCAGCCTGCTGGACTACCGCTTCTGAGGCCACCAGGGGATTTAATATAGAGACCAGAGTACTGTACAGATGAGAGGGAGCTTGCTGTAGAATTACATCTCACATCCCCGCTGAGAATTTAACCATATCAGGGCCATCAAATGTGTCTTCATAAATTGCTTCCCTTACACCTAGTTCACGGATGTAATTTTGAATGTCCTCCATGGAGGACCACATCCCTGTATGTAAAGGAATATCAGATTTATTGGGCCATACCATACGGCAGGCCACCATTAACCATTCTATTATAGAATAGTTTTCATCAAGATATTGATTACCTGCATATAACCTCTGCCTGAGAGCAGGATGGACAGTCATGGTGGCCAACTTGGCTATTTCCGGGCCATTCACCAGAACATTTTCTGCCCCAGAAGCCCACAGTCTTAATAACCAAGCTGGCACACTTTCTCTAGGTTTCTGCCTGAATCATTGGACTAAGTCCATCAATTCTGTTGCCGTGTATGGTCGGGCTGTTACGAGCAAGTAAGTCTGGGCAGGGGGCCACTGATCAGGCGGCATCCCTGTCGGTCTGTCCTGTACTTTGTTTTTTGAGTTATAACAGGACAGACTTCTACTAGATTGTCAAAATTGGAGATTCAAGATCTGATTTAGATTTTTTGTTTTCCTGATCAACACAGTCTGTTGATTCAGGAGCCTGGTCATTGTTTACTGAAACGTTACAAACTTGATCTATTGGAAGATGTAGAATTGATTTTTTTCCTGTTAACAAGACAAGTTCTTGTTCTAACTTTCCAATACGATCTTTCAAAAGTTCATTTTCATTCACTAACATATTATTCCTTATTTCAGCATTGTTTAAAGCATTTAATAGTGGCCATGCCAATGCAGAAGCAGCTAATTGTCTTTCTCTTGTGAATAATATATCTTTGCCTAGTCCCTGAAAGTAATCAGCCACACGATATGGGGAGATGTTTCCCACAACACGTAGGGACCCTATTTTTCAATGATAGTTGCCAATACATAATAAGAGGATCCCGCAAATCCTGGGAACTGCCCTGGAATCATTTTATCTAGAGGGGTAGTAATCTCCCCTTTGACCCACTTAGAGAAATCCCAGAGAAAGGACATGACATAAACTTTAGTATATTTGGCTTGCCTGCCAGGCTCACCAAGTGAATAATCAATGAATATTAAGATAGCGTATAATCAAGAAATACAGTATAATCAAATAACATTAAGAAGTTATATTAATGAAACAAACTAGAGAGCCAAGCAAAGCAAGACAAAGTGAATATACTGGATACTTATCCATATCATGGGCTTGCCCAGCAAACACCAATAAACTAGACAAGACCTCCAGAAAAAAAAACCTAACCTGCACGTAGTCAGCTCTTAAATGGGTCTAGAAGAGGTGGAGCCAGGCTCCACCCCTTCCTGCAGAACAGGTGAATTGCTTTCACCTGTGCTCCTGGGGCTGACTCATTGCTCATCTCAGGTGATCAATCAGAGGTTCAAGCCCTGACTCAGCAGTTCCAATACATTGTTCTTACCGAGCTCTATATAATACTATCGTGGAGAGAGAGAGTTTCCAAAGTGAAATCCTAACCAAAAAGGGAAACCTTCAAATCAATCTTGATCAATTACCTGAGGTACCAGTATCAATGTCAGTTACCCCTGTGGAAAACCAGAAATGGAAACAGGTGTTCTCGTGTTTAGAAAAGAAAAAACAAGTGGAGGAAATAGAGAAAGATCCAGGTGAGGGGCCCTCCTCAAAACACACAGAAGAATTTTAATTATTTGCTCTCCTTTTGTGAAGACTTCTTCTGCTGTATGCCCCACACAACGATATCATCAATGTACTGCAAGTGCTCAGGAGCACTGCCCTGTTCCAATACAGTTTGGATCAACCCATGGCAAATGGTCGGGCTGTGTTTCCACCCCTGGGGCAAACAGTTCCAGGTGTATTGAATGCCCCTCCATGTGAAAGCAAACTGTGGCCTACATTCTTTGGCCAAAGGAATGGAAAAGAAGGCATTAGCAATGTCAATGGTGGCATACCATTTGGCTGCTTTTGACTCCAGTTCATTCTAGAGTTCTAACATGTCCGGCACAGCAGCACTCAGTGGGGGTGTGACTTCATTCAGGCCACGGTAGTCCACCGTCAGACTCCATTCTCCACTGGCTTTACACACTGGCCATATGGGGTTGTTAAAAGCTGAGTGAGTTTTAGTGATCATTCCCTGACTCTCTAGTTGACGAATCAACTTATGAATGGGGAGCAAGGAATCCCTGTTGGTGCGGTACTGCCGTCTGTGCACCATTTTTGTAGCAATTGGTACCTGCTGCTCTTTCACTCGTAGCAACCCCACAACAGACGGATCTTCTGACAGGCCAGGCAAAACAGACAGCTGCTTAATGTTGTTTGTGTCTACAGCAGCTATTCCAAAGGCCCATCGATACCCCTTAGGCCTTAGGATTCTTGAAATGCCCCCTTCTGAGGTAATCGATACCTAGTATACATGGAGCCCCAGGACCAGTCACAACAGGGTGCTTTTGCCAGTCTTTACCAGTGAGGCTTATCTCGGCCTCCAACACAGTCAATTCTTGAGAGCCCCCAGTCACTCCAGAAATGTGGATTGATTCTGTCCCTTCATAAGTCGAGGGCATCAGTGTGCACTGTGCACCGGTGTCCACCAATGCCTTATATTTCAGTGGTTCTGATGTGCCAGGCCATCGAATCCACACAGTCCAATAAACTCTATTATCCCTTTTACCCCCTGACTGAGGGCAGGGCCCCTCTATTCATTACCTGTGGTAACCGGAGCAACTGCACTGGCGGTTGATCTGCTTTGTAGTTCTCTCACCCGTGCTCGTAGTACGTGAGTAGCTTGGTCATGCCACTTCCTCATGTCTTCTCCATGGTAACGTAAGTAATGCCACAAGGCAATTCGCGATGTAGGATTCCTTACTGGAGCTGGAAAGCGTTTGCCTCTAACAGCTGAGATTTTTGATGGTGTACCAGAGAAGGAGGGTTCATCGTCTTTAATTAGTTGGATTCGCATTAGTTTGATCAGCTCCTTCATTAGACTCCTTTGATTATCCTGATCTTCATCAAGCATTTATGATACTACTACAGGTTTGTCACGATTAATCAGTGAAGACACTTACTCTTGCATTTCATTCAGTTGGTCTGTTATTTGTGAGATGGCGGAAATGCAAGTGTGAGTTGGGGGTAGCTGTTGTTCATAGCTTTGGAGTGTAAGAATCAATTCAAAAACTAAGAGTCTTCTCCGTTGGTCCTGGTATCTGTCAAACATTGCTGTTAGTGTACCGGCTTATCTATCTGGTGCTGTTGTTGTGAGTTTATGCCATATTTCAGGCGTTGTCCTCACTTTCTCAGCGTCGTGGTCTTGGCGTGGGTAGTTAAGAACACAGTTAGGGTCATACAACATTTCCACCACGGCTGTTTCCCTCAAATACTGGATACCCTTTTCAACTGTATCCCACCTTTTCATCACAGGCTTCAAGCCATCTTTGAAGGGGTACCTTTCCTTCACAGCTATTAACACTTGTTCCCAGAGGGAGGCAGCCCCATCCAGACATCGACTAATTCCTCTGTCAATAGCTGGATCTCTGGCAATGGCTCCTAGTTGGCGAGCTTCATTACCATCTAGAGACAAGCTACTGGCCCCGCCGTCCCAGCAGCGAACTAACCAGGAAACGAGAGTTTCATTTGGGCGCCGTGTAAACTCCTTTCTTGAGCCTTGGATTTCAGTCATCTTCAGAGGCCGACGAGTAGTAATAGAGACTTCCTCTTCATCACTCTCTTCTGCATGTCTCTTAGGTTTTCCTTTTGCCTTTCTTGATGTTGGTGGTTCCGAGGAGGGCCCCTCACCTGGATCTTCCTCCACCTCCTCCTCCTCTTCTTCTTTTTTCCATTCTAGACACGAGGACACTCGTTTCCATTTCTTGCCCTCCACAGGGGCAACTGATATTGTTACTGGTGTCTCCTGGAATTGATCCGATTTGACTTGGAGATTCTCCCCTTTGGCTTGAACTTCAGCTCGGAAACTCTCTCTCTCCAGAACAGTGTTATATAGGGCACGGTAAGCACAAGCCAAACCCCAAATAAGTTGTACCTCCTTAGATTTACCTAAGCCGCACTGCCCCTGTCTCAAATACTGGCTAAGTTTCTCGGGATCCCACAGGTGTTCAAGAGTGAAATCCCATGACATTGCGGGTCCCCATGCTTCTAAGATTTTTCCTAAACCTCTCCATATTGCCTGCCAGTCAGCATTTTCTGGTTTTGGAGGAGAATCTTCCCCCTTATCACAAGTGCCTTGGAATACATTCAGGGAGACTGATAACACGCACACCAAACTGAGCATTAATTCAAGATTCGAAAAATGTCTGACAAACTGAGAGGAAAGCCTGGAAATTGGTCTGAACATCGTGTTGTTTGTAAAATTAGTTATTCCATTTGGCATGTAAATGTCAAATTTCATATCACACCACATTGCATATAGGTAGCAATATAGGTACCACACAGGTGTCTCCGTCAGTGCCCTTATGTGGTTATATATGAACATAATTCCACAAAAAGTAATTATGACACTGATGATTGGCCAGTAGGTCTCAGGTAACACCATAGCTTTTAATCCCTTACACAACGCCCCCACGATAAAGAGTGGGTTCATCGCTGGTATCTGCTAAAAAGGGGTTAATGAATTGAAGCTTACAAGAGGAAGGAAAAAAAAGGAAAAAGACACTCCCAGACTAAGCAGTGCTCAAAGTTTACAAATATCCCAGAATACTGGCAGTACGCCTAGTCTTTCAAGGTCAAGTTTTCCAGCACAAAAACCTGAACTACTGATAATGCTCCCTAACGAAGCTCTCTAAGAGCAGAGAGAGAGATTCGTTCTAAGAGCTAAAAAGCAGCTATGCCGCATTCTACACCAAAATCTGTCACGGAGTTAACTAGATCAATCTATGCCCATGACAGGGGGGCAGTAGGCCCCTGCCCCCCACCCCCCCAGGCCCCACAAAATGGGAAGGAAGGAAGGAAGGAAGGGAGGGAAAAAAAACAGCGGCAACAATCTATGGAAGTAGACTTATTTTACTAACTATGATATCGGAATGCAAGATAACACAATATAATACAATCTAATTGAAATTGAGACTAATAAATCAAATAAGACAGGAGAGAGAGAGAGTTCCTGAGACCGAGTCAAACCTGAAAAGCTTGGAACAGCTAGGAAAGCACCCTCCAGCACCCGCTGCCAGGCAGTAAGAGACCGCCCCACCTGGAAGGGTCAGAACCCATGACGTGATGTACAGGGACAGGTACCTGGAACTGGAGCATTAACACTTTAACTCCCAGTGCACTACATGATGTTATGATGTGGAATAGCTAAAAACCAAAAAACCTAAAACCGTGACACACGTGCTAAAGAGGCCCCGCCATACAATGAAATACCAGAAAATGAAAAGTAATTTGCCCTGTTCACGGATGGATCGCGTCATATTGTGGGGAAGCATCGCAGATGGAAGACCGCTGTGTGGAGCCCCACACGACAAGTATCAGAGGCCACCGAAGAAAAAGGAGAATGAAGTCCGTTCGCAGAGGTAAAGGCTGTCCAGCTGGCATTAGATGTTGCTGAACGGGAGAGGTGGACAATGCTTTATCTGTACACTGACTCATGGATGGTGGCAAATGCTCTATGGGGGTGGTTACAGCAGTGGGAGCAGAGCAACTGGCAGCAGAAGGTAAACCCATCTGGGCTGCTGAACTGTGGAAAGATATTGCTGCCCGAGATAGAGAATCTGGTTGTGAAAGTACGCCATGTAGATGCCCATGTGCCCAAGAGTCGGGCTACTGAGAACACAAAAAACCATCAGGTAGACCGAGCTGCCAAAATTGAGGTGGCTCAAGTAGACCTGGACTGGCAGAACAAGGTGAATTATTTCTAGCTCAGTGGGCTCATGAGACCTCAGGCCATCAGGGGAGAGATGCAACATATAAGTGGGCTAGAGACCGAGGGGTGGACACTATTGCACAGGTTATTCATGACTGTGACACATGTGCCATAATCAAACAAGCCAAGAGGATGAAACCACTCTGGGAGGAAGGGCGATGGCAAAAGTATAAATATGGGGAGGCATGGCAGGTAGATTATATCACCTTGCCACGATCTCGCAGTAATAAGCGTTACGTGCTTACTGTGGTAGAGGCAACCACTGGGTGGCTTGAAACATATGCAGTACCCCATGCTACCAGCCCGAAACACCTTATTAGGTCTGGAGAGGCAAATCCTGTGGCGACATGGCACCCCAGAAAGAACTGAGTCAGATAATGGGACTCATTTCAAAAATTCACTTGTGGATACTTGGGCCAGAGAACATGGCATCGAGTGGATTTATCATATTCCCTACCATGCACCAGCCTCTGGTAAAATTGAACAATACAGTGGGTTGTTAAAAACCGTGTTGAAAGCAATGGGTGGTGGAACATTTAAGCATTGGGAGAAGCATTTGGCAGAAGCCACCTGGTTGGTCAATACCAGAGGATCTATCAGTCGTGATGGTCCTGCCCAATCCAGATCCCTGCATACAGTAGAGGGAGATAAGGTCCCTGTAGTACACGTAAAGAGGATGTTAGAAAAGCGGTTTGGGTCCTTGCAGCTTCTGGGAAGGGCAAAGCTCTCCATGGAACTGTTTTTGCCCAGGGACCTGAGTCCACTTGGTGGGTGATGCAGAAAGGAATGGAAAAGAATGTGTTAGCAATGTCAATGGTGGCATACCATTCGGCTGTTTTTGACTCCAGTTCATACTGGAGTTCTAACATGTCCGGCACAGCAGCCCATTAATAACCCTTGTGATCATTAAAATATCCCCTTCTGAGGTAATCAATACTAAGTATGCATGAAGCCCCTGGGGCAGTCACAATAGGATGTTTTTGCCAGTCTTTACCAATTATTTCCATCTGTAACATAGTCAACTCTTGTGAATCCTCAGTCACCCCAGAAATATAAATTTACTCTGTCCCTTCATGACTTGAGAGCATCAGAGTGCACTGTGCACCAGTGCCTACCAGTGCCTTATATTTCTGTGGTTCTGATGTGCCAGGCCATCTAATCCACACAGTCCGATTCACTCTATTGTTCCTTTCCCTCCTGTGCTGGGGGCAGGGCCTCTCTATTTGTTTCCTCTGTTGTTATTACAGCTTTTGTCACGTCCCACAGCACCTAATGCAGTCAACTTTTTGGAGAAGTTCACCTTGGTGGTTGATCTGTCTTTTAAATGTTTTACCTGTGCCTGAAATGCAGGACTGAGTTTTTTATGCCACTTCTTCATGTCTTCTCCGTGGTCGTGTAGGTAATGCCACTAGGCCATACGCAACGTAGTCTTACCTCTTCTTTTAATAGCTGAGACGTTGGATGATGCAGGTTGGGGGAAACCAGTTTGATCAGCCCCTCCAGTAGGCTGTTTTGAGAATCCTGATCCCCATCAGGTGTATCTGATACCACCATGGATTCACTGGTGCCATCAGAATAAACCACAGTAGACAGTCTGTCTATCATATCTTCTTTATTTTTCTACATTCTGTCCAGTTTTTCATCTACCTTTGAAATGGCTGAAACACAAGCTCATAGAGGGGTTAAATGTAACTCAAAGTCTTGAAGTCTATTAATTAGTTCATTTATAAGCGGTCTTCTTTCCCCTCTACCATACATTGTTGCTAATGTACTGGTGTACTTTTCTGGTGCAGTTCTTGTGAATTTACGCCACATATTTGGTGTAGACCTGACTATCTCAGGATCATGCTCTTGGTCTGGATCATCAGGAATGAAGGTGGGGTTATGTAACAATTCCATCACGGCATATTCTCTCAAATAATGGATGCCTTTTTCCATATCAGTCCATTTCTTTTTCTCAGGCATCAGATCATCTTTGAAGGGGTATCTTTCTTTTACAGCTAACAACATTCTCTTCCAGAGGGTGAAGGCCTGGTTCTGGCATGTACTAATGCCTCTGTCAATGGCTAAGTCCCTAGCAATGCCACCCAGTTGGCAAGCTTTTCTACTATCTAGCGACACACTGTTTGCTCCACGGTCCCAACCTCGAAGTAACCAGGTGACAATAGGCTCATGTGGGTGGCATGAAAAGTCTTTCCTCAGACCTCAAATTTCAGTCAGTTTTAGAGGCCGAGTGGGAATGGTGATGATGTCTTCCTCACCTCCTACTCTTTCAGGGCTTATTGTTATCGTCCTGGGTATTGGTGACAGCGATTTTATTTCCCTTTCAACTTGGACACTCTCCCTTTCAGTTTCAGTTACTCTCCCCCACTCTCGGATAGTATTGAATAAGGCATGATAAGTATTAACCAGGGCCCAAATAATTTGTGCCTCCTCAGATCTGCCTGAGCTGCAACATTCCTGTCTCAAATATCTGCCTAGGCTCTCAGGATCTTGCAGATGTTCAGAAGTAAAATCCCATGACACCGAAGATGTCCATCTCTCTAAAGTCTCTCCCAAGACCCTCCATACTCCCTGCCACTCAGTATTCTCTGGCTTTGGAGAAGGCTTCTTCAAAATATGATAAATACAGATACTGAGTGAAATGATGACAAGTACATTCAGGGAGACTGACAGCAAGGTTATCACAATCATTAGATGAGCATTCAAAACCCGTATAAAGGAGAGACTGGGAGACTGTTTAAAAACCTCAAGCTCTGTAGAATTAGCAACTCCCTCTGAAATTGTATGCCACACTGCATACAGATACCAGGTAGGTATTTCCATCAGTGTATTCAATTAATTATATATAACTATAGCTCCATAAAGCAGAATGGAAAACTTAACTAAGGCCCAGTACGTTCTGAGCATTAAGAAAGAAAAAACAATGGAATGCATTCCCTTGAAAAGCAGTTTTACAAGAGAAAGCTTCTTTTTTTCTCTTTACAAAAGCAAGATAGCAGTGCTCGAAGTTTACAAATATCCCAGAATATTGGCAGTCCTCCTGGACTGTCAAGGTCAAGTCTTCAGTAAGCACCTACAATACAGATAAACTTTCCTATCGAAGCTCTCTGAGAGCAGAGAGAGATTCGTTCTAAAAGCCAAAAAGCGGCCTATGCTCGCATTCTCCACCAAGAATGGTTTGGCCTGGTTCCAAGGCTAGCAGGGCTGAGGGACTCACGGATCCGCGCCCCAGAAAAAAAAGGTAAAAAGAGGAAAAGGATAAGGAGATGGGCCTTTGTGGGAATGTAAGAAAAACTACACAGAGCAGCAGCTGCAGAGCAAGATAAGCAGCATGAGAACCAAGGACATCTTCAGAAGAAGAAAGAACATCTCACGGCTCTGATTGGCTAAGCAGACAAATGCCACTTCAAGGGTATTAGAGGAATTTCCAATCATGAGCTTCGCTTTTGCAATATGTATGAACTAATTATCTCATGTATAAATAGTTATATTGTACGTAATAAAGTTGAGGCTTGTTGACCATGATAGCATGAGACTTGTCTCCCGTGGTTTCATCTCCAACAAATGGTGACCCCGACGTGATAGGAAATTCGGGTCCCTAAGAAGCAGGGACGGCGAAAGCACTCCGAGAAAGAAGAAGTGCCGCGCCCCGAGCGACCACATCGGTGGGTCTCGGCCGATTGGGCACCACGAGAGAGAGGGACTACGTTGGGTTCGGGTCCCGCAGCTAGACGGACGGCGAAAGAGTTAAGTAGAACTCCGCGCCCCGAGCGACCACATCGGTGGGTCTCGGCCGATACGTGCTGCCGAAGCCTGGGGGTCTGCAACGGTACCGGTACCGACGTGAGTATGGACAGGCAAGCAGCATATGAATTATTTACCGCTTTCTTGAAGAAGCGGCAATTTAAAGGAATAGATTTAGATAAGGATCTCCCTGTGTTGTTAAGTCATGCAGTTTCTTATGGGTTTTTTACGAACCCCCATTCAGTACACACTTTGGAAGAGTGGAGACGTTATGGGGACTGCATGTGGGAATCAGTCATTAATGGTGGAAAGGAAGGAAAAACTATTGTGGCCCCTTGACCCCTTGTGGAGGTCTATTATTAACTCTTTGAAAGCTATGCAAGCCGAGCGACAGGCAGCCGCTGCAGCTATGCAGGCACTGGCCGGTACAACAACTTAATTTGGCTTCAGAGTTTGACGTGCCTGTTCGGGGTATCACACAGCCTGTGTGTTCCTTGGCGGGTCAAGTAAAAGCATCGGTAGAGGCAGCAGCTCCTGATCTTTCAAATGACACTGCTACTGAGTCATCTGCAGTATTGCAGCAGGAAAAAGGGGCTATATCTGACATCACCCCTGATGGACACTGCCAGGAGCAGCCTCTTGCAGAATCAGAGAGCGTCGGTGAGGGTGAGGGATTAGAAAAACTGGATTGCAAGGTTTAACATATAACAGAGCGATTATGTAATCTGGAAATCTGTTTGTGGCAAAAAAGAGATACGGGGCCTGACCGAGGCTCTCAACTAGTGCCTTCTGCGGGTCCTGACCTACCGAAAGTGCCTTTTGCTCCACCGACTCATCCAGCAGCACCGCCCGACTGAACTACAGAGAGCTCGTTTCGCGCGTGCCCGTACCGTTCTGCGGGACAGGGGATGAGCGGTCGGGATCTGCGCGGAGTTCACTGGCGAGGGAACAGCCGGTAAATCTTGCAGCGTTACAGTTAGTTAACGTTTCTGAATCAGCCTGTAGTTACCTTAGCATTAGTTACTTTTCTCAAATGGTAAAGCAATAATGTTCCTAAATTTCCGAAAACTAGATTCTCTTTCTATGGAGAGTTTTGGGACAAAATTGGCGCAAAACTCCGGGAGGTTTTTATTACTATGACAGCATGGCTGCTAAACTTTTATCTGTTTGGAACCAAATAATGGAAGGGCTTAAACAAATTCGACAAGGAAGAATTTCTTCCAATTATTCCCCATCGCCCTCCCTCCCACCCCCGCCTCTACCCCTCGGTGCAGAAAGCAGCCCTGGTCCGCATTCGATCCGCAGCTCCGACCCCCCCCCCGACCACGGGGAAGAGAAATCGCGACTCCCCCTTCCCCCCCCCATCGCTGCTGCCCTCGGCTCCGCCCCTGGCGCTCATCCCGCTCCCCACCCCCCGCCCCCCCCCCGTGCTGCGGGGTAACACTTGCTTTCCTTTACCCCGCCTACGTTCCCTCACGCTGCGTCTCTGCAGCCTGCGTGTAACTTAGAGCAAATAACGGACCTGTTTATATTTCTAAAGGCATTCGAACTTTCCTCCAAGAATAGGGTGTTAGATATATTACAGGCATTTCTCATTCTCCCACTGGACAAGCTATCGTTGATCATACTCATCTAACATTGAAATCCATTCTTAATAAACAAAAAAGGGGGAATATGGGAGACACACCACAAGAAAGACTGTAAGTGTTTTGCTTTCTCTGTGCCATCTGTCAATAAAGCAGAGCCAGCCTCTCGGTATCAATGGGTTGTATACTGCCTCAAGGCATGAAGAATTCTCCAATTATGTGTCAGATATTCGTAGCCACACCTTGCAACCTATTTGTAAAGCAAACCCTCATATGATCATTTATTATTACATGGATGGCATACTGTGCTGTCAGGAACAGCCTTTTGATAATAGCTGGGAAATGCAATTAATCTCCCATCTCTCTCAATTTGGCCTTACAGTGGCACCGGAGAAAGTGAAACGCACCTTTCCTATGTTAAAAATTTGGGTTGGAAATTATCAGATGCTATGATATACCCTCAGACTGTAGAATTGAAAATTGACATTTCCACACTCACTGACTTACAAACTCTTTTAGGTCACTTACAATGGCTACGGCCAACAGTTGGCATTTCCAATGTTCAATTAGAACTGTTGTTGTTAAGAGGGAGCTGTGCTAATGATGCGATCGTACTGATGCCTGAGGCTAAGCAGGCTCTAATTCAAATTAATGCCCAGATCAGCGAGTAGCGTAGTTCCTGGAAAAAAAAAAAAAAAAAAAAAAAAAAAAAAAAAAACCTGACTGGATTGGAATACCTCGGTATTCAAAATGACCGATGGATGGTCGCACAGTATATACTGACACTAGATGCTGGAGCCACAAAGCTACCTGTGTGTGGTGAGACAATAGCTGGAGCATCGATTTGTGCCAACAGAGCTGCGAGACAGTTTACAGACTATGGAACTAAAAGCAATTTTATGGGCCTTTACTGCGTGGCCAAATGAACCTCTAAATGTTGTAACTGATTCCCTCTACGCGGCTGGCGTATGTCAAAGAATTGAGGATGCCCACATTAGAGACAACAAGAATGTGTGCCTTATCTCTCTGTTTTTTACATCTTAAACACACATTACGGCAAAGAAAGAAACCATATTGTGTCATCCACTTTCGCAGTCACCGAAACACTGTTGGTTTAGAGGAGGGTAATGCTGTTGCTGATAAATTGGTTGTTGTAACTCCTGTTAATCTGTTTGATGCTGCTTGTAGCTCTCATGAGATGTTTCATCAAAATGCCTGTGGTTTACACACACAGTTTAATATTGGTGTGAATGATGCAAGGTTGATAGTTCAAACATGTCCATACTGCAGTTACTGTAACGGTGGCTTTGGGTTGGGGACTAATCCCTGAGGACTGAAAGCATTGGAAGTGTGGCAAACGGATGTCACCCATATTGCAGAGTTTGGTCGATTGCGATATGTTCATGTTGCTATACGACACTTACTCTGGATTTATATGGGTTCTCCTTTAGCAGGTGAATCTGCTAATACGTCATTAAACATTGGATTGCATGTCTTGCTATCTTGGGAGTTCCAAACTCCCAAGATAATGGGCCAGCCTATAAGTCGCAGTCAGTACAGTCCTTTTTGCAAAAGTGGGGAGTTCAACATAAGTTCGGTATTCCACATGCTCCTACAAGTCAAGCTATTATAGAACGCACACATGCTGCACTAAAAACACAACTAAGCAAGAATGAGCGATATACGTGATGTGCCAGATCGCCTCATGAGCGTTCTTTTCTCCCTTAACTTCCTTTTTGTACGAGGAAGCTCATTGGTACTTGCTATAACTTTGCATCATTCAGGCACTAGTATGAGAGTGCTATCTGAGTCTGCAGAAGTATCTTACATAAGATCCATTGACTGGAGATTGGAAGGGCCCAAGTACTATCATACTTGTAGGAAGAGGTTATTTTTGTCTTTCCACAGATGATGGCCCTATTTGGATTCCTGCTCGCAGTGTTCGCCCTAGGTGCAGAAGCACTACCTGAACCGCACCAAATCAACTCGTGGCAAAATATGTGGGTCACCTGGACTAAATCAACAGGCCGGACCAACTTCTGCTTAGCACTTGCTTCTGCCACTGATCCCTTCCAAACTTGTTTTATAGGGATGTTGTTTCTCAATGATTCTGACTTTTCTGCTTACTCCACAGGTAGTTGCAATGTACTGGATACTCCAGGTGATTGTTCTTTCAAGCTTCTTAGGAGTCTCAATACCACTATACCCTGGGACTCACAGGAGTTAAATCTTCTTGGAACTCAAAAGATCGGTTAACCAATCTAAGGGATGGAGAAAACATGTTTTATGTTTGGAAATACCAGGAAATGTTTTTGGGGGTCCATGTTACATTGGTAAATTCACTATATTTTCTCTCACTTTCCAGGACATGCGTGACATCCACTCTAAACATAGCGCACGGGTAGCATTAGCTGTCCTTTATACCGGGGCTGTTGCTGGGAATAGGTATTATAACTTGTATAGTTATCCGTATTGTAAAATGCTTACTTAACAAAATGTCCACTACTGTCTTGCTTGCGCAAAAGGAAAAGGGGGAATGGTTGTGTGTACTCTCCATTGCAGCCTCACGGAACCACAAAAGAACGGTCTCAGGATGTGAAATGATGAGAAGGACTGAAACCAGGCTTGAAACGACCATTGAACTCATAGTGATTGGATTGTGTGCTTCTTATTCACAGAATCACAGAATCACAGAATCACAGAATTCACAGTGATTCTGGTGATTCTGTGTTCTGTGCTTCTTATTATTTGGTTTTGCTTTGTGACTTGTTGTATTGCCAAATAGCAGAGTAGTAATCGTTGTTGTGTGGTTTTTATTTTTATTTTAGTAATAGATTGAACGTGAATTAACAGGATTTAATGTTATCTGCTGAAATCTATGGAGATAGCTATTTTAATGTATTAGTAGCGCTAAGACAAACCTGGAAGGAATCCAAGCAAAGGGGTGTACCTTATATTATAGAATGATTAACTCTCTTTCATCCATATTCAGGAATTAAAATATGATCATGCAGCACTTGAGACAAAGGCACACGCTAAGAGAGTTAACCTTAATAGTTCATTCTGCAAGCAGATGTTCCATTTGGCCTCTGTATCACGCACTGGCCATGCGGATGCAGTGTACAAATGGAAAATATCTTCGGACCCTGAGAAGAATAAAAGAAAGAGAGAATCTGTGGTGGGTGAGAGAGGAAAAGTGCACCTTGAAGCGGGGGACGCCCGCTGGCACTGCTATCGCATTCACCACCCTCTTTCTGCAGGTTATTGTTTCTTGAGGGTCAGTAAGTAATAATCCCCTAGTTCTATCTGGCATGCAAGTTTCTCAACTATTAATTTTCTATTAGCCCAAGGTACAATCATGAGCACTCCTAAAAGCATCTGTTGTACAAATCTTATGATTTTTCAAAATCAATATATCAGAATATATAAACAGTTGAAGACTTCTTTCAACGCAGTTACAGATTAGCACAGAATGGGGCCCTTGGGGATTTATTTCCAGGTTTGCAGAAGTTGGCTGCAGAGCAAACACGTGTTTGTTCTTTTTAGTAGGTTAAACAGTATTTCTTGTCATGATGTTTGTTTGCCTTGTTTCCTTCTCACACTTATAGTATTGTCAATCGAGGCCTTGATTGAGTTATATGATTATATTATTAATATCATTAGTGTTATCTTATTATAGTATGGTAGAAATTTTGCTAATAACACAAAAAGGGGGGAAATGTGGGAATGTAAGAAAAAACTACACAGAGCAGCAGCTGCAGAGCAAGATAGCAGCATGAGAACCAAGGACATCTTCAGAAGAAGAAACAGAAATCTCACGGCTCTGATTGGACTAAGCAGACAAATGCCACTTCAAGGGTATTAGAGGAATTTCCAATCATGAGCTTGCTTTTGCACTATGAATGAAACTAATTATCTCATGTATAAATAGTTATATTGTACGTAATAAAGTTGAGGCTTGTTGACCATGATAGCATGAGACTTGTCTCCCGTGGTTTCATCTCCAACAGGCCTTAAAACAAAGCAGCAGCAATGATCTGAGAAGAAACAAACTAATTTATTAAATAAGACATCAGAATGCAAGATAACACACTATAATACAATATAATACAATATAATTTGAAATGAAACTAAGAAATCAAATTAAATGAGAGTGTCCGAAAGCCTTACTCTAATGCTGTGATGAGACGGCACCCACAACAGAGATGAGCCAGATGATCGAAAAGAAGGACTGTGAGGTGACCTACAAAGGCCTTTTGTCTTTTCCCTCTGAGCGGAAATGATAACAGAACAGCGAACAGTCCTCTGGGGGACGTAGTAGTTCTCTTATTACAGGTTCTAACATCCCTTACATACATCCACAAGTTTTCTCTCGTAACTTTCCCACCCACCTTTACATTTTGTATTGTAACTGTTGAGTCATGGCCTGAACCACTGATTAAGCACCCAGGGAAAGGACCCAGTCAGCCCTGGGAGCACAGGTGAAGCCTGGCTCCACCTCACTTAGACCCCCCCCCATTTAAGTGCTGACTGCCACTGCAGGTGGTTTTCTTTGTGGAGATCCCTCCTTTGGTGAGTTTTTCCCTGGGAGCCTAGAATTTCAGAGACAGGTGAGTGCTCCTTTTTCCTTCCCTTCTAATGCCTTTCTTTTCAGTTAGTCCCTTTGTCATCACATGGCTTGTATCGGTTTTCTGTTGTGCTGATCTTTCTGATTGTTACATTTGGTGAGCCATCCAAGCTAAAAATATCGGTGTGTTCTTCCTATGGAATATCTTTCAATGAGTCAAGGTGGAGAACATTATTCCCGGAGACAAATCTATACCAGGACATGTCCCAGGATTTCTGGAATTGCCGTATTATGTGCTTGCAGCCATAATTGAAAAATGGCAAGAAGCATTTTTGTAGCACAAGCACCGAACCATTACAGCAATTACTACTGTAATTTCTACGATTGGCCAGAGAAAAGAACAAAGAAAATAACAACTATTTGGACATTGGCTCCAAATACCCTCCTGGGCTCAGGAGAGTCCAAATTGCCTTCCACAGCCTGTGTCTTTCACAAACCTTTTTCACTTTCCAAACTCTCGTCATTACATAAGCTCCTAATGTTACATTTCAGTTTCACCTCCTCCCCTTCAGAGGCTTCCAGTGCTAACATTGGGATTTTGGGTTTCCTAGATTTCTGCAGATGAAGGCTATTCTCACTTCCAGTGCCCCATCCTTTCCACCCCCCCACCCCTTTGCGTGTAACACTGTTTACAGCGGCAGACTCCGGCCCTGTCTCTCTCCCACTCTGAGAGTTCTGCTCACGGGTGGGTGGTGCAGGGGGGAGTGTTCTCATACCAGTGCAGGTAAACTCACTTTCTCTTTAACCCTTTTGCCTTTTTACAGTGTTCCACTATACGTACCCTCAATTACACTTCCTCATGCCTTCAATTATGCTTCCGTTAATGGTTACACTTACTTATACCATCATAACAGTTTGTGCCATTCCCTTCAAAACCCACAAATCAAACAATACAGTTCTTCAGGTTCCACAAACACCCAGCACGTAGTCTCATGATGAGAGCACTCAATTGTAAAAACTGGTCGTGTTACTTCATTTGTGTTCCCGGTTTCTTCCACTTATCCTTCTCTAGTGCTAAAACCATCGGATCTTGGGGTGCCCTCATACCACAGTCCTGTTGCCACTTGGGATGATTGCATAGAGTGGAAAAACATCTTCGTATGCAACCTCTTCCCATTTGCCTTCCCTTCTTAAGAATAACATTAACTGTAAGAGGATATTATAGTATAGGGTCCCATTCTGAGGCCACTTCTCATCATCTTCTAACTTGTATACTAACCACCATTGATTGCAATACTTAAGGTTTTCTTATTCAGTGTACCCTAGGCTCCCCAGCAATGTCTCACCAATGTGCTAAAACACTCTTGAGTGGGGTTTGTTTAGGGATTTCTTTTGACACCGTTTTTCTCTCAACAGCTGTTTATCCTGACTGGTCTCAGGTATTGGGTGAAAATCCCTTGTGTTTTGCTGGGTAATGGAGTCCGTGTGCTTCCCCAGGGCATGGAAACACTGAATTCCCTGGACAAGTGTTGTAACCAGTGTCCCCCAGAAAGACAAGTGTACTTGAAACAGGGAAGGGAATTCCGCAAGGAACATTTTTACAACACAAACACTTAACAATTACATAGACAGTTATAATAACTAATGCGGTTAGTTATACAAGGAGTGGGATCCCGCAAGAAGCATTTTTACAGCACAAGCACTGAGCGATTACAGCAATTACTACTGTAATTCCTATGACTGGCCATAGAAAAGAGCAAAGAAAATAAAAACTACTTGGACGTTCACTCCAAACACCCTCCCGGGCTCACGAGAGTCCAAATTATTGATCAGTTGGTTCCCCTAGGTTCCCTCGAACCTATGGGCCCTCATGGGAGCTCCCCCAAGTAGCTTTCCCACCCCAGCAGGCAACCTTACCTGTGAGCTCACTTTCCTTGGGGGGGAGCATACGCTCCTCCTTCATATCCTGCCTAGGATGTCTCCTTACAACTTATGGGTTCCCCATTCCCAACATATCTGGTCCACAGCCAGGGCTCTTTCTTTGCTCTGCAGTGGATTTGTTGGCCTGGGGGAGTCTTCTCTGAGAATCTCTCGGGGCATGCCAGAAGTGTCTCCTGGGCTGACCAGCCCCACGTCCCAGTAAAGAGGCTCCTGACTGGCTCACCTGACAATTGGCTTGCGGAAATCAAGCTCTATAACCACAGAGTAGTTATTAAGCAGGTATGTTTAATCAACGGTGCGCACGCACTGGATGCAGGGGGATATTCTCACCTAGCCTAAGTATTGGATGGCAAGAAAGGCACATACTTAAAGAGCAAGTTGCTTACATATGCATTAGATGTCTTAGAAAAGGCTGGGTTATTACAATGAGTCCCCAGAATGATTGACATTTTCCCCTTCACCCCAAGACTCAGCTCTTTTACCCATGTGTATCTCTCAGTGGTCTTTCTGATGAAGGTCATCATGTTATCTTTTTGGGCTTGGGTTAGGATGGAGGACGCTTGGCTGGCTCCGGTTGGTCATCTCATTGGCCACAACTCTGTTCACCAATGTTGTGGTTTCGTGATTTTTTTTTGTTGTCAGTATTGCACATCAGAACATCATGTGGACCAGTGGGAGTTAACGAGTTAATGTTCAGGTTCCGTTTACTGTTGTGGACTCTTTGAGCATCCTGATGGGACGGGAGGGGGCGGCATCCCCGGAGGAGCTGGCGGGAAGAGGAAATGGGGTGGAGCTGCGGACAGGATCCGGCGCGGCTGCCTCTCCCCGTCTGGCCCGGCTCAGCCGTCTCAGCTTGCTGCAGAGAGAGCACGTGCTTTTCCTTCGTACTATCGTGGTTTGACTCTCAGTTTTTGATACTCTTGTCTCTCTCGTTTTGTTTGGTTTAGTTAGATTCAGTAAATTACCCTTCCTCCTCAGATCGTTGCCGTTGTGTTTTCTTTTGTTAAAACTATCGGCTAGCTCTCTGCCCTTCCCCCTCTCCCGGACCGCACGTGGCCCGGGGCCAGCCGGGTCGCGGCAAAGCGTTCGTACCTTTTTTTTTTTCCTGTCTCTTTCCCGGGACCTGTGCCCCCCCTGTCACGGACTTATATCTAAGGATAACCCGTGACAATTATTGGTGGAGAATGCGGGCAACTATGCGTTTTTACTTTATTTTAAGAGGATAATATAGAGGTCTAAGGACCTTTATGTTCCTTGGAACATATTGGACCCTTTTTAAGCTCCTCTTATTCTGTTTCGGATTGGCACATATGTATAGTCAGTTAAGGGCACTGATGGAGATACCTGCCTGGTCCCTATACATCCCGGCTAATCTAATAGACAACATTAAGCAGCTGTCTGTCTTCTCTGGCCTGTCAGAAGACCCATCTGTTGTGGGGTTACTACAGGTAAAAGAGCAGCAGGTACCCATCGCTACAAGAACAGTACACAGACGGCAGTACTGCACCAACAAGGATGCCTTGCTCCCCATTCATAAGCTGATTAATCAGCTAGAGAGTCAGGGAGTGATCAGCAAAACTCACTCACCTTTTAACAGCCCCATATGGCCAGTGCGTAAAGCCAGCAGAGAATGGAAGCTGACAGTAGACTACTGTGGCCTGAATGAAGTCACACCCCCACTGAGCGCTGCTGTGCCAGATATGTTAGAACTCCAGTATGAACTGGAATCAAAAGCAGCCAAATGGTATGCCACCATTGGCATTGCCAATGCATTCTTCTCCATTCTGTTGGCCAAAGAATGCAGGCCACAGTTTGCTTTTACTTGGAGGGGTGTTCAGTACACATGGAACCGTTTACCCCCGGGGTGGAAACACAGCCCAACTATTTGCCATGGGCTGATCCAAACCTCACTGGAACAGGGCGGTGCTCCTGAGCACCTTCAGTACATCGATGACATTGTTGTGTGGGGCGATACAGCAGAGGATGTCTTTAAGAAAGGAGAACAAATAATTCAAATTCTTCTGAGTGCTGGTTTTGCTATTAAGCGAAGCAAAGTGAAGGGACCTGCCCAGGAGATTCAGTTTCTAGGAGTAAAATGACAAGATGGGTGTCATCACATCCCAGGAGATGTGATCAACAACATCACCACTATGTCTCCACCCACAAGCAAAAAAGAGATGCAGTCTTTTCTGGGTGTAGTGGGCTTTTGGAGGATGCACATCCCAAACTACAGCCTCATAGTTAGTCCCCTCTATCAAGTGACGTGAAAGAAGAACAATTTCGCATGGGGTCCCGAACAGCAGCAGTCTTTTGAACAAATTAAACAGGAGATAGCCCGTGCTGTGGCCCTAGGGCCAGTACGGATGGGACAGAATGTAAAGAATATCCTTTACACTGCTGCTGGAGAGAAAGGTCCCACTTGGAGTTTGTGACGAAGAGCCTCAGGAGAGACCCGAGGCCGACCCCTGGGATTCTGGAGTCGAGCATATAAGGGGTCGTGTTGCAGTAGGCGATAATGGGGTATCGGGCTGTGACGTGATAGGACCTCCCCTGCTCTGTGATAAGAGACGTGACGCACACTTGGAGGCGTAGACGTACTAGACATGAGTAAACACACGTGGACGTAGTAACATAGATAAGCATGTAAAGTATATAAGTTGCTGTTTCGCTTGCAATAAACGCCATTTTGCCTTACATCACATTGGTGTGCACGTGGTGAGATGGTCAGGTCACAGCAGGGACGGCGTGAACCCTGGCTGGGCCATAGGAACGTGAGGTACTAGGGGTTTCCTACGCGGAAACAGGATCGGAAGAGGGCTACACTCCAACTGAAAAGGAGATTTTAGCTGCGTATGAGGGGGTTCGGGCTGCTTCTGAAGTAATTGGCACTGAGACAGCTCCTTCTGGCACCTCGACTGCCAGTGCTGAACTGGATGTTTAAAGGAAAGGTTCCCTCCACCCATCATGCAACTGATGCCACTTGGAGTAAGTGGGTTGCACTGCTTACACAATGAGCGCGGATGGGAAACCTCAGCTGTCCAGGAATCTTAGAGATGATCATGGACTGGCCTGAAGGCAAAAAGTTCGGCACATCACCGGCAGAAGAGGTGTCACGTGCTAAAGAGGCCCCACCATACAATGAATTATCAGGAAATGAAAAGAAATATGCCCTGTTCACTGACGGATTGTGTCATATTGTGGGGAAGCATCGCAGATGGAAATCTGCTGTGTGGATCCCCACACGACAAGTTGCAGAGGCCACTGAAGGGAAAGGAGAATCAAGTCACTTTGCAGAGGTGAAAGCCATCCAGCTGGCTCTTAGACATTGCCGAACGAGAAAAATGGCCAGTACTTTATCTTTACACTGACTCATGGATGGTGGCAAATGCTCTGTGGGGGTGGTTACAGCAGTGGAAGCAGACAACTGGCAGGCAGAGGTAAACCCATCTGGGCTGCTGAACTGTGGAAAGATATTGCTGCCCGAGATAGAAATCTGGTTGTGAAAGTAGCATCAGTAGATGCCCATGTGCCCAAGAGTAGGGCTACTGAAGAACAGCAAAATAACCATCAGGTAGACTGAGCTGCCAGAATTGAGGTGGCTCAAATAGACCTGGACTGGCAGAACAAGGGTGAATTATTTCTAGTTCAGTGGGCCCATGAGACCTCGGGCCATCAAGGAAGAGATGCAACATATAAGTGGGCTAGAGACCGAGGGGTGGACTTAGCTATGGACGCTATTGCACAAATCATTCATGACTGTGACACATGTGCCACAATTAAACAAGCCAAGAGGATGAAACCTCTCTGGGAGGAAGGGCGATGGCAAAAGTACAAATATGGGGAGGCGTGGCAGGTTGATTATATCACCTTGCCACAATCTCACAATAGTAAGCGTTATGTGCTCACCATGGTGGAGGCAACCACCGGGTGGCTTGAAACATATGCAGTACCCCATGCTACTGCCTGAAACACCATATTGGGTCTGGAGAGGCAAATCCTGTGGCGACATGGCACCCCAGAAAGAATTGAGTCTGATAATGGGACTCATTTCAAAAATTCAGTTGTGGATACTTGGGCCAGAGAACATATTAAAAGCATTAGTACTAGGATTACTACTATTACAACTATACCAGCAAAGAGGAAACGTTTTAGCCATTTTATATCAGGCAACCAGCCTGTCGACGTATCCCAAATTCCTGAGAAATCAGCCAATGATTCATACTGAGTTACCTGGTGAACTACCTGGCATTTTTCCCATATGGTCTGCACATCTGTTTCTACTCTGTGGGTCTCGTCTACATAAGCACAAGATTGATTGACAATCATGCACACTCCCCCTTCTTTGACCGTTGGTAAGTCTAAGGCCATTTGATTCTGTAACACTACCTTGCTAAGAGAGCTAACTTCTGTCTGAACAGCTGTTATGGCATCCATAGTTGCATTCTCGATACCTTCTAGTGCTTTTTGAGATATTTAATATTGCATTCTGGAGATCTGTGATTCCCCAGATTGGGATGATTGCGCTGAGGAACTTATAAAGTCCCAAGGAATCTTTAGTTAATATATTGGGGCTTCTTACTCTCCTTGTACTTTGATATTGGTCTCACATAGTTCTCGCTTTACCCGATGGGAGTTCTTTAGGATGGATGCTTGTAGGAGGTGCTAAAAATCCTCCTATACAATGTCCTTTCCAATGTATTGGTACCGATTTTTGAGCTCTTCCATCCCCATGCAGCCACCAGAAGCCCTTTCTTAATGGTGGCCACTGTTAAATTTAGAAATATAAGATTGATCCAAGGTACTTTGGAGGATAAAGGAGAGTATGTGGAGTCATTCATGCATCTACTTATAAGTTGGGTCATCCCATTACGTGCCCAAAATTTGAGGTTGAATTTTGATTCTAAAACAATGGTGCTGTTAGCAGCAGCTTCCTCACCTGCCCCTAAGCAAATGGACTCCCTCTGACCTCTTTTATATTTGTACTGAGCAGGTCAATTTAGTGACGGGACCCCAAACCTCGGTACTTCCATCCCTGCCTTTGGTAGTCGTGTGCAGACCCAGCAATCCGAGAAGTTTAAAGTTTTAGAAAAGTTACTGATTACATTGTAAAAGGAATTAGCTTTCTAGGCTAAAACACCTCCCGTGTACATTGAGATAGAGCAAATTAATAAATGACTCATCTTTTCTTTATGAGTTTAACTTTCAACAGTGCACTTTCCTTGACAGACCAAGTAGTTCCCCAGCATCTTGGAATAATCTCCTGCAACAATACTTTAGTTACCTCACGTGCTGTATTAGTTCTACAAGGGAATGCCTCCGGCCACCCTGAAAAGGTATCAGTTAGTACTGACATATAGCGACACCCTCCTTTTCTTGGGAGTTCAGAGAAATCAGTTTGCCATTGTTGCCCTGGAAGGTTCCCTTTTCCCAATGGGCCCACTTGTACCCTGTTCCTGGTACTAAGATCGTACGCTGTAGTGTCTGTTTGCCCGATATATTTTCTTATCTTCCCTCAGAACCAATTTCCATAAAATACTAAAGGGCATAACAATGTGTCCATCTGGGCGTGCACCCATCTGTCAGCTTCCTCTCTTCCCTTCTAAATCGTTAATTAGATTTCTATCCTCTCTATTAGTTTTTTACAAGTTCTGACTCGGGTTTAGAGATTTTAAGTTTACCGTCTGGAATTAAAGCCTTCTTCAACTGCCTGTTCTGCCACCTGATCCACCATCTTATTTCCTGTTTCCTATACAGTTACCTTTCTGATGTCCTTTACAATGTATAACAGCCACACTCTTTGGTAGATTTACACCACGCTGAATTTGTTTTCCTTGTGTGTGAGCAATCCTTGCTCTTTCTGGATGGTTCTATGAGCTTATACCACCCCAAATACATAAGTAGCATCTGTCCATATATGTAACGCTACTGTCAAGGCAGTTATTTCAGCCTTCTGAGCGAAAGTCCCCCCAGATGATGGGTGTGTTTCGATTACCTTGTCAGTAGAAATTATTGCATATCCTGCCTTAAAGTTTCCTTGTCTCATATAACTGCTACCATCGGTAAGCCAGGTGTCTTCTTCTTCTAAGGGTTCATCCTTCAGGTCCGACTGGCTGGAATATGCAGCTTCAATTGTTTCCAAGCAGTCATGAAATACTGGTTCTCCAGGAGTTCTGCTAAGGGAAGATGCTGGATTGACAACATTAGTTAGAATTATTTCTACATCATCTTGTTCTGTAAGGATGGCCTGGGATTTCAGGAACCTTTTGGGGTGAGAGCCAGTGCCCCCTGTAGAGCAAACAAAGGCAATGACAGAGCCTTTATTTGAATAATAGGTGTTATAGGAAAAGATATCCAAGAGGAATTAACTCACCCCTCCTGGTAACAGTTTAGAGAAAGGGACAAGCTGAGGAATGTGACCCTCCCCCATTCATACCATTGCGCCACAGCAGGGAAGGGCAGGGGAAAAGGGGGACCTGTGCAGACTCAGATGGCACGGAAAGTATTGTGGAGACAGAAGGGGTGGCTCTAGACCCCCCCGCCTGTTCCAGGCACTCGTGTACTCACGTAGCTCACCCATTGGTTCAGGCTGTGACCTTGGAATTCCACTACACTCCACCCCTTTGCAGCATGAACCAATGACTGAGCAAATGTACATCGCAACGCATGTACAATACCCGCTGCAATGTAGAATGTTAAGACAATAAAGGCAATTATTGGCAGTCTTTTCCACGGTTCTGTTGGGCCAGTACTTGATTTTCTTTCTCCAGGCATATCTTCTTCAAGGACCAGTAGCAGTTCTGATTCATGCTCGCCAGTTCCCAAAAGTTCAGGCAGTGCCCACAGGGTGTCACAAGATGTTTTCCTCGTGGGACATGGAGCATGCTGGAATGATTGTTGCTCCTGCTGGCTGTCCTGTGAACTTACAACCTCAAGGGGAGTAAAACAGATGTTTAATAGGTACGAGGAGGGGTAGGTCTGCCCTCCACGGTAAGATACAGGCTGTATTTTGGGTCTTGAGTGAACACCTCCGTCTGTATCGGGGCATGTCCTGGTCTTCAATACCACACCCTTTGGCCTGATATCTGTGGCTGAATCACTATATCAGGTACCAAAGGGGGGAGTTCTAACTTGCCACGTGGACCTGATTAATGTCCCCTTTGCAATGAAAACAGGGGTGTCAACTACTACCTCTGCTGGCCATGCACCGATTACTGGAGGGTTTACTGATCCCCCAGCCTCTAACAATCTCCGCCAAGATGCAAGGAGACCACACCATCTTCATCCTGCTTGTACCTTCTGAGGCCATTTTACTTTGTGTCTCCCAGGCTCTAGGTCCTCAGGGGCAGGAAGCAAAAGATTATTCATGGTGCCAACTCGTGGCTTGAGCGAGGTGTCCTTGCCTGTAATTTGTATCCTAAGCGGGGAGGCCCAAGTTGTCTGCAACATTCTTAAAGCACTCGGTCTGCCATCTCTTGGTCTCTCATTCAAGTCTCGCAGGGTTTCATAAAGCCTCTTGGTCCACCCCTTAAGGACTGAATCTGCTTTCAGAGCAGATGATGTGGAATACTGAAAACTGAAAAAACACAAGACCATGAGATTCCACCCCTTATTCTCCATCACTACATCTTGCTTAATATATATACATATATACAAGCAAACAATGATTAAAAAGCATTACACATTCATGTCTATATACATATATATACATAGAATTACTGACTGCACTCCCCCAACATCAAATTTCCTTGTGGCACACATTGAACATCCCTGTTTTTCTGCATCACCCACCAAGTGGACACTGGTCCCTGTGCAAAAACAGTACCATGGAGAGGTTTGCCCTTTCCAGAAGCTGGAAGGACCCAAACTGCTTTTCCCGACATGCTCTTTACATGTACTCCAGGGACAAATGCTTCTCCCAGTGCTTTCAGCATAGTTTTCAACAACCCATTCTCTCGTTCAATTTTACCAGAGGTGGGTGCATGGTAGGGAATATGATAAATCCATTCAATGTCATGATCTTTAGAAGAGAATTTTTGAAATGAGTCCCATTATCTGACTCGATTCTTTCTGGGGTGCCATGTCACCACAGGACTTGTTTCTCAAGACCCAATATGGTGTTTCGGGCAGTAGCATGGGGTACTGCATATGTCTCAAGCCATCCAGTGGTTGTTTCCACCATGGTAAGCACATAACACTTCCACATCATAACATCATGTAGTGTACTGGAACTGAAGTGTTAATGCTCCAAATCCAGGTGCCTATCCCTATACATTACGGAAGTCGTGGGATCTGGCCCTTCCGGGTGGGGTGGTCTCTTACTGCCTGGCAGTGGGTGCTGGAGGGTGCTTTCCTAGCCGTTCCAAGCTTTTCAGGTTTGACTCAGTCTCAGGAACTCTCTCTCTCACCTATTTTATTTGATTTATTAGTCTCAATTTTGATTAGTTTGTATTATATTGTGTTATCTTGAATTCCTATATTGTAGTTAGTAAAATAAGTTTTCCTCCATAGATCATTGCCGCTGTTTTTTTTTTCCTTCCTTGAGCCCAGCTCCCATCTCCCTATCCGTTTTCCCTTTCCCTTCTGTCACGGAATTAACCAGATCAGTTTATGCCCGTGACAGGGGGGCAGTAGGCCCCTGCCCTCCCCACCCCCTGCCTGGCCCCACAAAATGGGAAGGAAGGGGGAAAAGGAAAAAAACAGCGGCAACAATCTATGGAGGTAAACTTATTTTACTAACTATGATATCGGAATGCAAATAATACAATAAAAACAATCAATTGAAATTGAGTCTAAAAAATCAAAAATTAAGAATATGAGAGAGAGTTCCCGAGACGAACAACCTGAAAAAGCTTGGAACGGCTAGGAAACACCCCAACCCACTGCCAGGCAGTAAGAGGACCCGCCCCCCAAA
>JADANK010000357.1:0-87427 GCA_021292215.1 Lophura nycthemera
TAACCCCCTTCCCTTGCCCCCACCCCCCTCCCTCCTTTCCCCCACCCCGTCGCTCCCCACCCCCACCGCCCCCCACGGCGATGACCACCCCCCATTACCGCCACCCCCCCCGTGCCCCCACCCCCCTCACGGTTGTCCATGGGCTGCCTTCCAGGCCACCAGCGCCATGACGCCGCGACGCCCGGAACGTCCCCTCACTGTGACGCCCCGCTCGGAACCCCCTCCCCGTAACACCAGGCGGGGGGGCGGCGATGGCGGCCTCGGGCGGGGGGAGACCCCCGGGGGGGCACGCGGCCGCCGTGCTGCGATGCTACGACCTCCTGCGGGAGGAGATCCAGGCTCTGCTGGCCGAGAACGAGGAGCTGACGCGCATCGTGGCCGCCGTCCGGCACCACCGGCGCTGCCCCCTCCTCACCTCCACCCCCCAGGACCCCCTCGGCTCGTGGCCGTTCGGCGGCGCGTGGGGCTCAGAAGCTCTGCCCGGTGCCGACGGCTCGTCCTCGTGGCGCAGCGGTTCTGGCGGCGGCACCTGGGCGGCGTTGAGGCCGCACAGCAGCTCCGACATCGTGTCCGGGAGGGTCCTGGCACGCAGCGGGAATGAGAGTAAGGGGGACCTGGGACCCCTTTCCATCCCATCCCACCCCATCCCATCCCATCCCACCCCACCCCACTTCATCCCATCCCATCCCTTCCCATCCTATCCTCCATCCCATCCCATCCCATCCCATCCCATCCCATCCCATCCCATCCCATCCCCCATCCACCCCATCCCTCCCCATCCTCCTCCTCCCCCACCCACCCCATCTCATCCCAATCCTCATCCCCATCCCATCCCATCCTCCCCATCCCATCCCATCCCATCCCACCCATCCTAATTCCACCCCCATCCCATCCCACCCCAATCCCCATCTCATTTTATTTCCTTCCTGTCCCCATCCTCATCGTATTCCAATCCTAATCCCAATCCCATCCGAATCCCCAAAACCCCACCCAACCACAATCCCACCCCCATCCCATCCAAATCCCAATCCCTGTCCCACGCCATCCCCATCCCATTCCAACCCCAATCCTACTACATCCCCACCCCATCCCTTCCCAATCCAATCCCAATCCCAATCCAATCCAATTCCAATCCAATCCCAATCCAATCATAATCCCAATCCCACTCCCATCCCCATCCCACTCTACCCCCACTCCAATCCCAGTCTCAATTCCAATCTCAATCCCAATCCCACCCCACCTGATCCCAATTCCATTCTACTCCACCCCCACACCACCCCATCCCAATCCCAAACCCGATTTCATCCCCATCCCATCCCAGTCCCACTCCATCCCAGTCCAATCCTAATCCCAATCCCATCCCATCCCATCCTATCCTAATCCCATCACCATCTCATTCCAATCCCAATCCCAATCAATCCCAATTCCAATCCCATCCCACCCTAACCCAATCCCATACCATTCCAAAGCCTGTCCTGTCCCCATCCTTCCAAATCCCATCCCAGTCCCAGTCCCAATCCCAATCCCAATCCCATCCTATCCCCTGCAAACTCCACTCCCATTCCACCCCACTCCAATCCCAATGCCATCTCAATCCCATCCCAACCTCAATCCCAACCCCAACCCCAATCCCAATCCCAATCCCATTTTACTCCAGCCCCTACACCACCCCATCCCAACTCCAACCCCAACCCCAATCCCAATCCCAATCCCAATCCCAATCCCATTCCCAATCCCATTTTACTCCGGCCCCTACTCCACCCCATCCCATCCCCAACCCCAATCCCAATCCCATCCCAATCCGAACCCCAATCCCATTTTACTCTGGCCCCTACACCACCCCATCCCAATCCCAATCCCATTTTACTTCAGCCCCTACACCACCCCATCCCAACCCCAACTCCAACCCCAAACGTAATCCCCCCAATCTCAATCCCAATCCTACCCCTTCATAATCCATTCCCAATTCCCCCCATACCAATCCCAATCCTAATCCCCCCTAATCCCAATCCCAATCTCATTTTACTCCACCCCCTGCACCACCCCATCCCAACCCCAAACCTAATCCTGCCAATCCAATCCCAACCTACCCCTTCATAATCCTTCCCAATCCCCCCCCCATCCCAATCCAACCCATCCCAATCCCCCCCAATCCCAATCCCAATCCCATCCCATCCCCCCCTACCCAATCCCAATCCCACCCAATCCCCCCCATCCCAATCCCAATCCCAATCCCAATCCCAACCCCAATCCCATTTACTCCGGCCCTACACCACCCCACCCAACCCCAACCCCAAACCTAACCCCCCAATCTCAATCCCAATCCCACCCCTTCATAATCCATTCTCAATCCCCCCATCCCATTCCCAATCCCCCCCAACCCCAATCCCCATTTTACTCCAGCCCCTTACACCACCCCATCCCAGCCCCAACCCAACCCTAATCCCGCCCAATCTCAAGCCCAATCCCACCCCTTCATATCCATTCCCACCCCCGCATCCCCTCCCATTCCCACCCCCCCCATCCCACCCCCAACCCCACTCCCCCCCCAGCCCCCCAAGCTGTTTCCCCCACACTCACTGTTCCCCTCCCCCCAGGCGCCCCCGCCGCGCTCCCCGCGCCGCCCCCTCCGGCCGCCCCCCACGCACGAACTTCGTGCCCCCCCGAGTGGCTCCGCGGCGCCGCGACCCCCCCGGAGTCCCCCGACTCCCGCACGGCCGACCCCGCACCGCCCGCGGAGCAGCAGCACCCGCTGGACCTGCGGCTGCCGGAGGCGCTGCGCCGGGACCCCGGCCGGGAACCGAGCCTCGGTGCGGACCGCGACCCGACCGGAGACCCGGACCGCGACCCGAGCCTGGATCCCAGCCGGGACCCGAACCGCGATGCGGACCAGGACTCCGCCTCAGAGGCAGCGTCGGGCTCCGCGCAGCGCGGTACGAGGGCTCGGGGCGGCCCCTGGGTTCGGGTCCTGCTGTCCCCGTGGGTTTCGGGTCCGGTGTCCCCGTGGGTTGGGTCCCAGTGTCCCCGTGGGTTCGGGTCCGGTGTCCCCGTGGGTTCGGGTCCTGCTGTCCCCGTGGGTTCGGGACCGGTGTCCCCGTGGGTTTGGGTCCCAGTGTCCCCGTGGGTTTGGCTCCTGGTGTCCCCGTGGGTTTGGGTCCCAGTGTCCCCGTGGGTTTGGCTCCCGGTGTCCCTGTGGGTTCGGGTCCCGGTGTCCCCATGGGTTGGGGTCCTGCTGTCCCTGTGGGTTTGGGTCCTGCTGTCCCCGTGGGTTCGGGTCCCGGTGTCCCCGTGGGTTCGGGTCCGGTGTCCCCGTGGGTTCGGGTCCTGGTGTCCCCGTGGGTTCGGGTCCCAGTGTCCCCGTGGGTTCAGGTTCTGGTGTCCCTGTGGGTTCGGGTCCTGCTGTCCCCATGGGTTCAGGTCCTGGTATCACCATGGGTTCGGGTCCTGCTGTCCCCGTGGGTTGGGGTCCTGCTGTCCCCGTGGGTTCGGGTCCTGCTGTTCCCATGGGTTCGGGTCCCTGGTGTCCCCGTGGGTTCGGGTCCCGGTGTCTCTGTAGGCTCTGGGTCCTGCTGTCCCCGTGGTTTCAGATCCCCACGTCCCCATGGTTTTGGGGTCCCAGTGTCCCCGGGGTTTCTGGGCAGTCCCACTGTCCCCGTGGGTTCGGGTCCCGGTGTCCCCCTGGGTTTGGGGCAGTCCCCAGTGTCTCCATGGGTTCTGGTCCCAGGCTTTTGGGGTGGTCCCACCACCTCTGTAGGTTTGGGATCCGGATGTCCCTGTGGGTTTGGGGTCCGGATGTCCCTGTGGGTTTCAGTCCCAGTGTCCCCATGGGTTCTGGATCCCTGCGTCCCCATGGCTTCAGGGTCCCAGTGTCCCCAATGGGTTCTGTGTCCCGATGTCCCTGTGGGTTCGGGGTGGTCCCCATATCCCCCTGTCCCCATATCTTCCTGTCCCCACGCCACACCCCCACCCCATCCGTGTCCCCACGTCACACCCCTCGTGATCCCCACCCACGGAACCCACTGACACCGGGGGACAGAATGGGGGCGGAGTGGTGGGACAGAGGGACGGGGTCACAGAGACAGAAGGACAAAGGATGGCGTCGGGGTGACAGAGGGACAAGGGATGGGGTCATGGTGACAGAGGGATGGGGTTGGGGTGGCAGGGGGATGAGGGATGGGGTCACATCGGGGTGAAAGACAGACAGGATCGGGGTGACAGACGGACAAGGGATGGGCTTGGGGTGGGGACAGAGGCGTGGGGTGATGGTGGCAGGGATGAGGGACGGCATCAGGGTGGTGACAGAGGGATGGGGTTGGGGTGATGGGGGCAGAGGGACGGGATTGGGGCCACAGTGACAGAGGGGTGGGAGACAAGGTCAGGGTGACAGGGGGACAAAGTGTGGGCAGGGAACAGAAGGGGGTGGGGTGGGATCATGGGGACGGAAGGGTGGATGGGGTGGGATGGGGATGGATGGGATGGGGTGGGATGGGATGGGGATGGGATGGGTTGGGATGGGATGGGATGAGATGGGATGGGATAGGGTGGGATGGGATGGGGTGGGGATGGGATGGGATGGGATGGGATGGGTTGGGGTGACAGTGACAGAGGGAGGAGGGATAGGGTCAGGGGACAGAGGGATGGGGTTGGGGTGGGGACAGAGGGACGGCATCGGGGTGACAGAGGGACACGGGGCCGGGTGGAAGTGACGGAGGGTCACCCCACAGAGCGGCGGCAGTGGGAGCGCCTGGTGGGGGAGGTGGCCTTCCAGCTGGACCGGCCGCATCCTCGGCCACGTCTTCCCTGAGCGAGCGCGGCTCTACGGCTTCACCGTCAGCAACATCCCCCAGAAGATCCTGGGGGTGTGTGGGGTGTGTGGGGTGGGATTGGGGTGGGATTGGGGTGGGTTGGGGATGGGGTGGGGATGATGGGGTGGGTGGATGGGGATGGGGATGGGGATGGATAGGATGGGGGGATGGGATGGGATGGGGATGGGATGGGGATGGGGATGGGATGGGATGGGGATGGGGATGGGATGGGGATGGGATGGGATGGGGGGATGGGATGGGATGGGATGGGATGGGATGGGATGGGATGGATGGATGGGATGGGATGGGATGGAGGGATGGGCTGGGATGGGATGGGATGGGATGGGGATGGGGATTGGGATGGGGATGGGATGGGGATGGGATGGGATGGGGATGGGATGGGGAGGGATGGGGATGGGATGGGATGGGATGGGATGAGGATGGGGATGGGGTGGGGATGGGATGGGATGGGGATGGGATGGGATGGGATGGGAGATGGGGATGGGTGGGTGGGATGGATGGGATGGGGATGGATGGATGGGATGGGATGGGATGGGATGGGGATGGATGGATGGGGATGGGATAGGCATGGGGATGGGATGGGAGATGGGGATGGGATGGGATGATGGGATGGGATGGGATGGGATGGGGATGGGAATGGGGGATGGCGGGGATGGAGCGATGGGCTGGTAGCGTTGGGATGTGGAACTGGACGGCGGTCTGGACCATCCACCAACGTCCCTCTCTCCGTCCTGCCCCCACCCCGCGCCCCCTCCCTGCAGTCGGTGCTCAACCCCACGTCCAGCTCCTTCGATGAGCAGCGCTGCGCCGCGCTGAGCCACCGCTACGTCGCCCTGATGGAGCGCCTGAACTGGTGTCAACCCCGCCACGTGCCACCCGCCTTGGCGTGACAGTCCTTGGTCAACCCTACAGGCACCCTCTCGCCGAGGCGCGCCGAAGCCCCCGGCGGCCCCCGCCCGGCCCCGCTCTGCTGCGGCACGCGATGCTGGCCGTGGTGCCCCCCACGCTGAGGGCCGACGCGCTGGTGCTGCTCGAGTGCCTGCGGGAGTTGGCGCGGGAGGACGGCAGGCCGCTCTTCCTGGCCTGAGCCATTAAAGTGCGGCGACGCAGCGGCTGTGCGTGCGGTGCCGCAGGGTGCGGCGCGGGCAGAACTGCAGCCTTGCTGGGGGGGAGGGGGGGCGGTGATGCGGGGCAGCCAGGGACGCGGTGACAACAGGGACGCAGGGCTGCAGGGATAAAGGGGTGAAGGGCAGCCAGAGATGCAGGGCTCCAGGGACGCAGGGATGCAGGGATGCAGAGCTCCAGGGATGCAGGGCTTCACGGATGCAGGACTGCAGGGATGCAGGGATGCAGGGCAGGCAGGGATGAAGGGCAGCCAGAGATGCAGGGATGCAATGCAGGCAGGGACACATTGATGCCAGGGATGCAGGGCTCCAGGGATGCAGGGATGCAGGGCAGCCAGGGATGCAGGGATGCAGGGAGCAGGGCACAGGGATGAGGCAGCCAGTGAGCAGGGCATGCAGGGTGCAGGAGACAGGATGCTGCCAGGGATGAAGGGCACGCAGGATGCAGGTGCTGCCAGGATGCAAATGCCAGGGATGGCAGCCAGGATGCAAGGGCCAGGGATGCAGGGCTCCAGGGCTGCAGGGCAGCCAGGGATGCAAGGCTGCAGGGATGCAGGGCTCCAGGGATGCAGGGCAGGCAGGAATGAAGGGCAGCCAGAGAAGCAGGGATGCAGTGCTGTCAGGGACACAATGATGCCAGGGATGCAGGGCCACAAAGGATGCAGTGTTGCCAGGATTGCAATGCAGCCAGGGATGAAGGGCAGCCAGGCTTGCAGGGCTCCAGAGATGCAGGGATGCAGCCAGGGCTGCAGGGCTCCAAGGATGCAGTGCAGGCAGGGATGAAGGGCAGCCAGAGAAGCAGGGATGCAGTGCTGCCAGGGACACAATGCTGCCAGGGATGCAGGGCTCCAGGGATGCAGGGCTGCAGGGCAGCCAGGGATGCAGGATGCAGGGATGCAGGGATGCAGTGCTGCCAGGGACACGATGCTGCCAGGGATGCAGGGCCACTGAGGATGCAGTGTTGCCAGGATTGCAATGCAGCCAGGGCTACGGGGATGCAGGGCTCCAGACATGCAGGGCTGCAGGAATGCAGGGCACAAAGGACGCAGGGCTGCAGGGATTTGGTGTGCGCTGCATGGGTGCGATGCTGCCGCACCGCGGTGCCGTGGGTCGGTGCTGGTAGTGGTGTGTGCTGGTGGGGGGCTGTGGGGGGAGGCAGAGATGGCGATGCGTCTGGGCGCGCGCTGAGGAGCCGCACCAAGGGCTCCGTTCCGCTGTGGGCAGAGGGCAGCTGCAGCAGACTGAGCCGCGGGGTCAAACAGCTGCAGACGCAGAGAGGTGCAGAAGTTCAGCTGCAGAAACCGCTTCCCTGCGGGTCTGCTGAATTCTTGACTACTTTAAACCAAAGTTCTTGTAAAACTCATCCACTGCAAGGCGGAGCTCAGTTTCTTTGGTCTTTTCATAGGATCACAGAATCCTGCATGGCCTGGGCTGCACAGGAGCACAGCGCTCATCAGTCCCAACCCCTGCTGTGTGCAGGTCGCCAGCCAGCAGCCCAGGCTGCACAGAGCCACATCCAGCCTGGCCTTGAATGCCTGCAGGGATGGGGCATCCACAGCCTCCTTGGGCAACCTGTTCCACTGCCTCACCACCCTCTGCATGAAAAACTTCCTCCTCACATCCAACCCAAACCTCCCCTGGCTCACTTTCAAGCCATTCCCCTCGTCCCATCACCACCACCCTCACAAACAGCCGTTCCCCTCCTGTTTATCCGCTCCCTCCAAGCACTGAAGGCCACCATC
This sequence comes from Lophura nycthemera, assembly GCA_021292215.1. Taxonomy (NCBI): domain Eukaryota; kingdom Metazoa; phylum Chordata; class Aves; order Galliformes; family Phasianidae; genus Lophura; species Lophura nycthemera. The sequence continues at coordinate 7,693 of JADANK010000357.1, forward strand.
AGGTCTCCCTGCAGCCTTCTCTTCTCCGAGCCAAACGAGCCCAGTTCCTCAGCCTTTCCTCATAGCAGAGCAGCTCCAGCCCTCTGAGCATCTCAGTGCCCCCCGAGCATCTCAGTGCCCCCTGAGCATCTCCGTGATGCTCCTCGGACTCATTTTCGTGCAGAGCAGAAGAGGCAGCACATTTTCTCCCGACTTTACAATCTGTGCATCTTCCCTGCGTGCCACAGCTCTGCTTTGTGCACATAAAATACACATAAGGAACTCAAACGCAACTTCTTCTGCTAAGCTGGGTGCTGCTAAAAGGAGCGATGAGCTGCGGGCAGGGGACGATCCCCAGCCTTGTTCTGACCGTGCCTGCCCAGGGCCGGCGGCTGCTTTCTGTTCATCGCATCGCACTCGATGTCCCGGCAGGCTGAAGCTGAGCTCATCGCCAATCGGTCGTGTGCTAAAGGCGGCCGAGCCGGCAGCAGGAAGCTTCGCTCCTTGCGCCGCATCCCGCGTGGTTCCCGGGAGAGCAGGACCGGCGGCAGCTGAACGCGGCTGCAAACGAGCGGAGCCCCGGGCCGGTCCTCGCGTCGGCGCTGCTCGCCGTCGTAGCGCCGTGTGTCCGCACAGCCGGACTTCCGAAGTTCTTCACAGCGAGGAATCACCGTGCGGAACCACGACGGAAGGGAAGAGATTCCTTCAGGACGGCAGCAAAGGGAAGCTGCGGAGATAGGATTTAAATCACTGCATCGGCACGGATCCGTGCCCGCGCCTGCTGGCTGCTGTTCCTCCGTGATACTGAGCTGGGCTGAAGGCAGGAAAATGCAGCAGGACAGCTTCGGACCAGACGGAGAAAGTTGCGTTTGACCCTGTAAGTGAATGCATACAAACACAGCGCCTGGAACGGCTCAAAGCCAGGAGCGGCAGGGAGGATCCGTCGCGTTGCTAAGCAGCACAGCCTTCTCTTCCCTGCGGCGGAGCAGGGGACCTGAAATGCCGAGGCAGTGCCAGGGCTGGAGGAAGACGCTACAGAATCACAGAATGACGGGAACACCGAGGTTGGAAAAGCCCTACAAGATCACCCAGTCCGACCATCCGCCCATCGCCAGTCGCTCTCACTAAAGCACATCCAAGCGTCCCCCGAACACCTCCAGGCCCCCGGCTCTCTGTCCACGGCCGGCTTTGTGCAGACGCTGCCTTCCTGCTCCCTGCACACTGGCGGTGGTCACGGAGGGCTGAGGAGCACCAGGAGGAGCTCAGTGGTGAGCAGTGATGGGGAGGGGGCCAGCACAGCCCTGCAGAACAGCTGGGAGCGAGGAGCTCGGGGCCAAACCGGGGAGGGGCGCAGTGCCCAGGATGAGGGCAGGGATGGGGGTCGGGCCGGCTCATCTGGCACTGGAACAGCTGCCAGAGAGGCTGTGGATGCCCCGTCCGTCCCTGGAGGTGTTGGAGGCCAGGTTGGATGGGGCCCTGGGCAGCCTGGGCTGCTGTGAAATGTGGAGGTTGGTGGCCCTGCCTGTGGTGGGGGTTGGAGCTTCGTGTCCTTGAGGTCCCTTCCAACCCTGGCCATTCTGTGATTCTCTGATTCCAACTGTGTCTGCACAGTCCTGAAGATAGAGGAGTTTTATAACAAAAAACACAGCTCAGACACCTCTGTGTGGCAGTGAATGCATCTTTTTGCTCCCGGCACGGTGTTCCCCATCTCTTTTGTAACACAAGGGAAAGGTGGCATTTATGAAAGCTGCCAGCAGACACGTCCAAAATGAAGAACAGCAAGAACACTTCATAGAGTCGATGCAGCTGGGCTGGTAGGTTGCTGCAGCCAAGAAATGAGCAAGATGAGGGAATTTTGATGACCAGCTGTGTCATGAGGTGTGACAGAGGGAGCCAGCATTTGTTTTGAAAGAAAGAGAGCTTCAGAGCTTTAGATTGGAAGTCAGTCGAGGCCCTCCATGTGCAATGTAATTCCTGTAAAGAATTAGTCGAGCTGCTCCTAGAACTGATTACAGCTTTCTTGTCTGTTACAGGGATGCCCCGTCCCTGGAGGTGTTCGAGGCCGGGTTGGATGGGCAGCCTGGGCTGGTATTAAACGTGCAGGTTGGTGGCCTGCATGTGGCAGGGGGTTGGAGATTCATCATCCTCGAGGTCCCTTCCAGCCCCGGCCGTTCTGTGACGCTGTGACACCGAGCTGGGAGGTGCGGCCGACGCGGTGGAAGGAAGGGATGCCGTTCAGAGGGACCTCAATGGGCTCCAAAGGTGGGCCCGGGGCAACCTGATGAGGTTCAACGCAGCCAAGTGTTGTTGGGCGTCCACAGCCTCCTTGGGCAGCCAGTTCCGGTGCCTCACCACCTCTGGCTGAAAAATGTCCTCCTCGCATCCAACCCAAACCTCCTGCCTCAGCTTAAAGCCATTCCCCACTGTCCTATCAACAAGGGGAGGCAATTCCAGCAGCTTTCCAAAGCACACACAGAAACCTCTTTGAATGCAGCAGGTAATGCCTCCAAACGAGAACAGATTCCAATTACAGGAGAAGTGAAACAGCTGCACGAGTTACTGACAAGGTGCTACAAATAAAACCAGTGCCTCCTCAGTTACTGCCTGTCCATCCTGCAGGCATCCCAGGCCAGGCTGGCTGTGGCTCTGGGCAGCCCGGGCTGCAGGGGTTGGAATCACAGAATCACAGAATCACAGAAATGGTTGGGTTGGAAGGGACCCAAGGATGACGAGGCTCCGACCCCCACCAATGCAGGGCCACCAACCTCCACATTTCACAGCAGCCCAGGCTGCCCAGGGCCCCATCCAACCTGGCCTCCAACACCTCCAGGGATGGACGGGGCATCCACAGCCTCTCTGGGCAGCTGTTCCAGCACCTCACCGCTCTCACAGCAAACAACTTCCCCCTCACATCCAGCTGAAATCCGCCCTCCCTCAATTCCAGCCATTCCCTCGTCCTGCTGCCATCTCCCCTTCCCAAGAGCTGACTGCCCTCCTGTCTGCAGGCTCCCTTGAGGTGCTGAAGGCTGCAATGATTCACCCCGCAGCCTTCTCTTCTCCATGCTGAACGAGCCCAGCTCCCTCAGCCTGTCTTTGCAGGGAGGTGCTGCAGCCCTGCTCATCTCTGTGGCTCCTCTGGACCCTCTCCAACAGCTCCCTGTCTTTTTGTCCTGGGGGCTCCACACTTGGACGCAGTGCTGCAGACGGGGCCTCACAAGAGCAGAGCAGAGAGGGACGATCACCTCCCTGTCCCTGCTGGCCACCCCTCTGCTGATGGAGCCCAGGATCCCATTTGCCTTCCAAGCCACAAGGGCACACTGCTGGCTCATGTTCAGTTTTTCATCCATCAAGACCCCCAGGTCCTTCTCCACAGGGCTGCTCTCAAGGACCGCTCCTTCCAGTCTGTATGGATGCCTGGGATTCCTCCGGCCCGAGTGCCAAACTCTGCACTGTGCCGTGTTGAACCTCATCAGCTTCACCCAGACCCACGTTTCCAGCCTCTCGAGGTTGCTCTGAATGGCATCCCTTCCTTCCACCGTGTCGACCGCACCGCTCAGCTCGGTGTTGTCAGCAAATTGCTGAGGGTGCACTCGATTCCGCCATCGATGTCATTGATAAAGATGTTAAAGAGCACCGGTCCCAGGACAGAGCCCTGGGGGACGCCGCTCGTTACCGGCCTCCACCTGGACACGGAGCCATTGATGACCACCCTCCGTCTGCGGCCTTTCAGCCAATTCCTTATCCGTCGAGTGGCCCACCCATACATCCACATCCCTCCAATTGGAGATAAGGGTGTGGTGGGGGACCGTGCCAAAGGCCTGCCGAGCGCTGCGCTCCTTTGCAGCCCAGGCCACGCGGGATTCTGTGACTCCACGATTTTCTTCCATCCGTTGCGATTTGCAAAGAGGAGGGCGAGCACAGAGGTGCAGACACGTGGAGGCAGGCGCTGATTTCCTCGTGGTGTATTTTGGCAGGGCCGGTCTGTGCGCCACGCCAACAAAAAGCACGAACCGCACGGGGAGCAAAGCAGCCCTGGCCGTGCTCTGCCATCTCACGGCACTGCCCTGCTGCCGCCCTTTCTGGCCAGCTGTGCCACCAAACCGCTTTGCAGGGCCGCCGCATGGACCGGGGAACAACTCCGGATGTGAAGGCATTTAAAAGGGAAATGTTATTTGCCGAGACTGAAGGTGTAGCGCGAGGGAGATGGGGGTAAATGTTAGGAAGAGATGACCCAGCTGAAAGCAGGACGCACTGCAGGGCGCAATAACAGAGCATCTCCATTGCGCAGCGCCCCGGGAAAGGCAGCGACGTTTTTTTGTGAGCAGCTGGACAAAACCGTGCTGCGTGCCGTCAGGTGTGCGGGGAAACACAACCTATTCATTTGGCAGTCATTTGTTCACATTTTTATTGGCACGGATGGTGAGATGGAAACATGGATCTCAACCAAGGAGACCAATGCATGACGCACCAGAGCTGACAGGAGGAACCTGTCTCACTGAGTCAGCAGGCAGATCTCACCCAAGTCCTGCATCCAGAATGGAGAAGAGCGGAATTAGTGAGCCCTGCCTTACCCGAATCTCTTTCTTTCGAGCCCCAGCCCCCCTGAATCACAAGCTGCACACATCAGTTCCATGTTAACGCGCTCCCTCAATCTGCCATCACCACCACTGACTGCGCACACAGCGGTGCTGAGCACTGAGCTGAGCACTGAGCTGAGCACTGAGCTGAGCCCTGAGCTGAGCCCTGAGCTGAGCCCTGAGCACTGAGCTGAGCCCTGAGCACTGAGCTGAGCCCTGAGCTGAGCCCTGAGCTGAGCCCTGAGCTGAGCCCTGAGCCTGACGCACGGCCAGCTGCAAACGCAGCTCCAGACAGCAGTCAGGACAGGGGAGCAGAGGGCAAATGGAAAGCAGAGCCCTTCTTCTCAGGTGGGTTTGTTGCTGCTGCCATGGAATCCTTGCATGGCCTGGGCTGCACAGGAGCACAGCGCTCATCAGTTCCAACCCCCTGCTGTGTGCAGGTCTCCAGCCAGCAGCCCAGGCTGCACAGAGATCCCACAGGGTGCCATAATGGTCCAGAGGGTGCCATAGGGATCCACGGGGTGCCAAAATCACAGAATCATCAATGAATCACAGAATGGCCTGGGGACCACAGTGCTCACCTGGTTCCAACCCCCTGCTGTCTGTGTGCAGGTCGCCAACCAGCAGCCCAGGCTGCCCAGAGCCACATCCAGCCTGGCCTTGGATGCCTGCAGGGATGGGGCATCCACAGCCTCCTTGGGCAACCTGTTCCACTGCCTCACCACCCTCTGCATGAAAAACTTCCTCCTCACATCCACCCCAAACCTCCCCTGGCTCACTTTAAAGCCATTCCCCTCGTCCCATCACCACCACCCTCACAAACAGCCGTTCCCCTCCTGTTTATCCGCTCCCTCCAAGCACTGAAGGCCACCATCAGGTCTCCCTGCAGCCTTCTCTTCTCCGAGCCAAACGAGCCCAGTTCCTCAGCCTTTCCTCACAGCAGAGCAGCTCCAGCCCTCTGCTCACGTCCAGCTTCTCATCCACCAGGACCCCCAGTCCTTCTCCGCAGGGCTGCTGTGCAGGAGCTCTTCCCCCAGTCTGTATGGACACCTGGCGTTGCCCGACCCGATGCAGCACCCTGTGCTTGAACCTCACTGGGTTCACCTTGGCCGCTTCTGCAGCCCGTGCAGGTCCCCCTGGGTGACCTCTTTCATTCTTTTGCAGCACCGAAGTCCCACAGCGGCGGCAGCTGCAGCCGCCTGCGCCGAGCTTTGCTCCTCTCCGCCTCCTTGGTGGATCCCCCGCAGCACCCTGTCATCAGCTGGGATTATCAGCAATCCGGGGCAGCGAGGTTTCCCTCCTATTGGCTCTTTGTTCAAAGGCAATTACAGCATAGAGGAGCCCTGCTGCAGACATCAGTGACAAACAGTAATTATCCAAACGTGTTACAAAACGAAGCCAGTGTGACAATACCTACGTTGTAATTAGAAAAGCAAAGCAAATGCGCGAATGGATGCATCAGCTGAGGCTTCCCTGTAAGTAACCACTATTACCTTGGAAATAAGGACAACAAACACCATCAACTTGCAGAATAAAAGATTCTCAGCTTGAAAAGACGAATCATTTCCAAACTGATTATTACTAATTGTTGATTGGAAACACGCAGGCAAAGTCGTCAGGCTGCAGTGTGACAACGAAGGGCCATTGCAGGACCTCAGAACTGAGATCTCTGCTAGGAATCCTGCTTTATGATCACAACTCTGGGGATTTTTCAGGGGCAGCAGCTCAGGAAGGGCCAAACTCACTGGGGGCTGAAGAGCCCTTTGGATGGTCACAGAACCACAGAATCACAGATGATTGGGTTGGAAGGGACCCCAAGGATGACGAGGCTCCGACCCCCACCAATGCAGGGCCACCAACCTCCACATTTCACAGCAGCCCAGGCTGCCCAGGGCCCCATCCAACCTGGCCTCCAACACCTCCAGGGATGGACGGGGCATCCACAGCCTCTCTGGGCAGCTGTTCCAGCACCTCACCGCTCTCACACCAAACAACTTCCCCCTCACATCCAGCTGAAATCCGCCCTCCCTCAATTCCAGCCATTCCCTCGTCCTGCTGTCATCTCCCCTTCCCAAGAGCTGACTCCCCTCCTGGCTGTAGGCTCCCTTGAGGTGCTGCAGGCTGCAATGATTCACCCCGCAGCTTCTCTTCTCCATGCTGAACGAGCCCAGCTCCCTCAGCCTGTCTTTGCAGGGAGGTGCTGCAGCCCCGCTCATCTCTGTGGCTCCTCTGGCCCCTCTCCAGCAGCTCCCCGTCCTTCCTGCCCTGGGACCCCCAGCCCCGGGCGCAGCGCTGCAGACGGGGCCTCAGGAGAGCAGAGCAGAGCGGGAGCTCAGCTCCCTGTCCCCGCTGCCGCCCCGCTGCTGCTGGAGCCCAGGACCCCGTCTGCTCTCCGAGCTGCAATCACAGCCTGCTGCCTCACGTTCAGCTTTTCACCACTGGACCCCCAGGTCCTTCTGCGCAGGGCTGCTCTCCAGGCCCGCTCCTCGCAGGCTGTGTGGACGCCCGGGACGATGCTCTCAGGAGCGGGTTTGGCCTGCAGGGAGCTGGCCGTGACGGACACCTTCCAGCCAGGTCTGGTCTATGATCCCGTGCAATTTCAGCTCAGCCAGGGATGAGCCCCAACCTCGTAACGAAAGTCGCTTTTCTTACCGTCACCTTTGGTTCAACGCATCGACCCTGAATCTCCAGACACCGAGTGCCACCCCCACCTGCATTTCGTTGTGTTTGGGACAGTGGCTCGGCTCCGCAGCTCCCATCAGTGCTGCTCAGCTGCGGTTTATCTTCGTTTCTGAAGGTCTGAATCGCATCCCAGGCTGCACCGACATTGCAAGCTGTTGAAGAACCTGCAAGGTTCACACTGAGTTTGCAACAGAAGCTGCTCATTCACCCCTGTAGAACCCCGTCCGTGACCACGGCAGGGTCAGCAGGTGAACTAATCAACAAATAAATCAAGTTCTTAGAGCTGTCAGGGTGAGAATAGATGAGAAATGAGTGCTGAAATGCTTGAGTAGAGATTTTGGCTATTAGATAAGAGTAGGTGCACGTGTCTTCTCAGAGAATTAAGGAAAAGAATTGAGATGACCTGAGGCATGAGGAACGAGGACAACATGTCATGGAAGGAACCGAAAGAGACGATGAGCACATTGTTACGAGACGATGAGCGCATTGTTGTCCCCCTTTCTGCTATGGAGTCACCCCTGAAAAAGCGTATAAATACCCTGTGTGTGTGTTGGGTCTGGGGACACTTGCCAGAAGTGACCCGACCTGCTGTCGTAGCAGAGTCTGATTTAATAAAGCTCCTCGATGAACAGCTGAGTTCGAGTCTCACTGCAGTCCCGTCTCTGAGCTCCAGTCTCACTTCTCTATCACCAGCCCTCCAGAATCCACCCTGCGGGCAGCGGGCGGCTCGCTGTGCTGCAGGCACCGCGTGGAGTCACCCCCGTTTGGCTCAATCCATCCTGCCTTAACCGTGCGTGCGGTAACCAAACCCTGTTACCTTATTTGGACCTTAAGTTTCCCTGATAGAGGGATTTGTTCAGTGTCCTGAAAGACAGACCATCCCAAAGGCTTAAATGATCAAATCACGCTCTGCATTCTGTTAGAGAACCAAAGCCATGGATCTGCCTCGCCTTCAGAGAGCTTCTTCCCTCCCTGCCCATGCACACGGCGTTTTCCAGCACCCTGCAGCACGAGGTGCAGAAACTGAAGACAGAGTGGCTGCATAAAACAAAATAAAGCTGTACAGCAGTCGCCTGTTTGCAAGCACGTTAAAGCCAGGCTTGGGCTTGAGCATCCCTGGGAGGTGGCTGTGGATGCCCCATCCCTGCAGGCATCCAAGGCCAGGCTGGCTGTGGCTCTGGGCAGCCTGGGCTGCTGGTTGGCGACCTGCACACAGCAGGGGGTTGGAACCAGGTGAGAATTGTGGTCCCCAGGCCATTCTGTGATTCATTGATGATTCTATGATTTTGGCACCCCGTGGATCCCTATGGCACCCTCTGGACCATTATGGCACCCTGTGGGTTCTCTGTGCAGCCTGGGCTGCTGGCTGGCGACCTGCACACAGCAGGGGGTTGGAACTGCTGAGCACTGTGCTCCTTTGCAACCCAGGCCATTCTGTGACTCTACAGTGATTCTATGATTATTGGTCCCTATGGCACCCTATGGATCCTTATGGCACCCTATGGGTCCCTTTGTCACCCTATGGATCCTTATGGCACCCTATGGGTTCTCTGTGCAGCCTGGGCTGCTGGCTGGCGACCTGCACACAGCAGGGGTTGGGACTGATGGGCGCTGTGCTCCTGTGCAGCCCAGGCCATGCAGGATTCTGTGTCCCTATGGGTCTCTATGTGTCCCTATGTGGCATCTATGTGTCCCTATGGGGATCTCTGTGCCCCTATGTAGGATCTGTGGTTCCCTATGGGTATTTATATGTCCCTATGTGGGATCTATGGGTCTCTATGGAGATCTGTGTGTCCCTATGTGGGATCTATGGGTCTCTATGGGTATCTATGTGTCCACCAGGCCATTCTAGGATTCTATGATGATTCTATGATTTTGGCACCCCGTGGATCCCTATGGCACCCTGGGGACCATTATGGCACCCCGTGGGCTCTCTGTGCAGCCTGGGCTGCTGGCTGGCGACCTGCACACAGCAGGGGGTTGGAACTGATGAGCGCTGTGCTCCTGTGCAGCCCAGGCCATGCAGGATTCTGTGATCCTATGGGTTTCTATGTGTCCCTATGGGGATCTCTGTGCCCCTATGTAGGATCTGTGGTTCCCTATGGGTATTTAATGTCCCTATGTGGGATCTATGGGTCTCTATGGAGATCTGTGTGTCCCTATGTGGGATCTATGGGTCTCTATGGGTATCTATGTGTCCACCAGGCCATGCTAGGATTCTATGATGATTCTATGATTTTGGCACCCCGTGGATCCCTATGGCACCCTGTGGACCATTATGGCACCCCGTGGGCTCTCTGGGCAGCCTGGGCTGCTGGCTGGCGACCTGCACACAGCAGGGGGTTGGAACTGATGGGCGCTGTGCTTCTGTGCAGCCCAGGCCATGCTAGGAGTCTGTGATCTATGGGTCTCTATTTGTCCATAGCACTCTGTGCTCTGGCAAAGACCTTCAAGGTACGCACACAGGATGCAGAACACACAACACACCCCCTCGAGAGGTCCCAAAGTGGCACAGACATCTGCGAGCATCCCAGCAGCACAGCAGCGCTTTCTGTGAGTGCAGTTTTGCTCGTGCTTCGCTTCAAAACGCATTTCTTTGGTCTCGCCTTCAGCAAAACGGCCACCCGCGCTTTAAAAGCCAGAACAGAGCACAAAAGCCCTGTCAAGGAAAATGGTTCAGGCCACAGACGATTCTACCCAGGAGAAAAGAAGAAGAGCAGAGATCAGCACCACGATGGTGCGCCGCTGGAGCATCCCTGGGATGGCGCTGCAGCCATTCCAACAGCAGAAATCACTGAAGGATTAAGAAATCACAGATTTAAAATCGTTCCACCTCCACACGTCGCCGTCCAGCTGCACTCCCCAAAGGCGCCGCTCTGCCAGCGAGCGCCTAAAGTGAGGGGGTGGGAAGTGGAATATTCCCGCTCCGGTTCCTTCCTGCAACGTAGGGATGATGGCCTCGTCGCACCCCAGTCGAGTAGCGAGGCGTTAATTGGTGTTTGTGCAGCATTCCAGCAGCAGAGGTGGAGGTTAATGGCTCTTGGTGCGGTCCGATGCCGGCGGTGAACGATGCCCTGGGCCACGCGGGGACGGACGATTAAAAGCAGCGTTTGTGCACTGCTCACCGCTCCAGTTGCACCTCCTGTCTCGTAGCACCGAGTTAAAGAAGTTCCTAGAGAAGAATATCCCACAGCTACGCAATGCCTGCACCATCTGCCTATTGCCAGGCTCTCGGGGCACCGCCGCCTGACTCCTTGATCATACAGTCAGAGAATCATAGGATCATAGGACCATAGGGTCATAGGATCATAGAATCATAGGATCAAAGAATCATAGGATCATAGGATCATAGGATCTTAGGATCATAGGATCATAGAATCAAAGAATCATAGGATCATAGAATGGCCTGGGTTGAAAAGGACCAGAATGACCCCCTGCTGTGTGCAGGGTGGCCAACCACCAAACCAGGCTGCTCAGAGAACCCATAGGGTGCCATAAGGACCCATAGGGTGCCATAGGGACCCAAAGCAGTGCCATAAGGACCCATAGGGTGCCATAGGGCCCCTAGTGTGCCATAGGGATCCATAGGGTGCCATAGGGATTCATAGTGTGCCATAGGGATCCACAGGTTGCCATAAGAACCCATGGAGTGCCATAGGGATCCACAGGGTGCCATAGGGACCCATAAGGAGCCATGATCATAGAATCCTAGCATGGCCTGGGAACCACAATTCTCACCTGGTTCCAACCCCCTGCTGTGTGCAGGTCGCCAGCCAGCAGCCCAGGCTGCCCAGAGCCACATCCAGCCTGGCCTTGGATGCCTGCAGGGATGGGGCATCCACAACCTCCTTGGGCAACCTGTTCCAGTGCCTCACCACCCTCTGCATGAAAAACTTCCTCCTCACAGCCAACCTCAACCTCCCCTGGCTCACTTTAAAGCCATTCCCCTTGTCCTGTCGCTTGGACTCAATGATCTTGAAGGTCTTTTCCAACCTGAGCAATTCTATGACAGTTCAGGTGCGAGGGGAAATGTCTCACAGCAATGCCCAGAGCTGTGTGCGCCCCATCCTTTGGGCTGCCCCGTGCCAGCTTGGGCTCTGCACAGCCTCAGCTGTGGTCAACAACCCTGTCCTGGGCTGCACTGAAAAAGGGGCGGCAGCGGGGACAGGGAGCTGAGCGTCCCGCTCTGCTCTGCTCTCCTGAGGCCCCGTCTGCAGCGCTGCGCCCAGGGCTGGGGGTCCCAGGGCAGGAAGGACAGGGAGCTGCTGGAGAGGGGCCAGAGGAGGGCACTGAGATGCTCAGGGGCACTGAGATGCTCGGGGGGCACTGAGATGCTCAGAGGGCACTGAGATGCTTGGGGGCACTGAGGTGCTCGGGGGGCACTGAGATGCTCAGAGGGCTGGAGCTGCTCTGCTATGAGGAAAGGCTGAGGAACTGGGCTCGTTTGGCTTGGAGAAGAGAAGGCTGCAGGGAGACCTGATGGTGGCCTTCAGTGCTTGGAGGGAGCGGATAAACAGGAGGGGAACGGCTGTTTGTGAGGGTGGTGGTGATGGGACGAGGGGAATGGCTTAAAGTGAGCCAGGGGAGGTTGAGGTTGGATGTGAGGAGGAAGTTTTTCATGCAGAGGGTGGTGAGGCAGTGGAACAGGTTGCCCAAGGAGGCTGTGGATGCCCCATCCCTGCAGGCATCCAAGGCCAGGCTGGATGTGGCTCTGGGCACCTGGGCTGCTGGCTGGCGACCTGCACACAGCAGGGGTTGGAACTGATGAGCGCTGTGCTCCTGTGCAGCCCAGGCCATGCAGGATTCTGTGATCCTATGGGTTTCTATGTGTCCCTATGTGGCATCTATGGGTCCCTATGGGGATCTCTGTGCCCCTACGTGGGATCTGTGGTTCCCTATGGGTATTTATATGTCCCTATGTGGGATCTATGGGTCTCTATGGAGATCTCTGTGCCCCTGTGTGGGATCTATGGTTCTCTTTGGGTATCTACGTGTCCCTATGTGGGATCTATGGGTCTCTATGGGGACCTATGTGTCCCTATGGATATATATGTGCCCCTGTGCGGGATCTATGGATCTCTATGAGGATCTATGGGTATCTATGTGTCCCTATGGGTATCTATGTGTCCCTATGTGGGATCTCTGTGTCCCTATGTGGGATCTATGGGTCTCTATGGGGATCTATGGGTCTCTATGGGGATCTATAGGTCCCTATGGATATCTATATGTCCCTGCGTGGGATCTATGGGTCCCTATGGGGATCTATGGGTCCCTATGTGGGATCTCTGTGTCCCTATGTGGGATCTATGGGTCTCTATGGGGATCTATAGGTCCTAGTCAGCCTATGGATATCTATAGGTCCCTGCGTGGGATCTATGTGTCTCTATGTGGAACCTATGGGTCTCTATGGGGATCTACGCGTCCCTATGGGTATCTATGGGTCCCTATGTGGGGTCTATGGGTCTCTCTGGGGATCTGTGGGTCCCTATGATATCTATGTGTCCCTATGGGGATCTATGGGTCTCTATGGGGATTTATGTGTCCCTATGTGGGATCTATGGGTCTCTATGGGTCGTCTGGTGTGTCTAGTGGTCTATGGGTCTCTATGTGTCATGCTGTGGGTCTATGGGTCTCTATGGGGATCAGTCCTTGTCAGTGTCCCTCTGTGTCCCTCTGCGTCCCCTGGTGCCGCTGCCCGCCGCAGGGGGTTGGAGCCGGACGAACACCTGCGCTCCTTCCCACCCAGCCCGTTCCGTGAGTCCCCACCGCCGGCCCCAGCCGCACCCCGCCCCTCCCCGCCCCCCCGCCCGGCCATAGCGCCCGCCCGGCTCCGCCCCCCCCCCTCCCTAAATGGGCGGCCCCCGCCCCCCCTGCCTCCGCCCCCCCCGCCTCACCCCCCCCGCCCCGGGCCGCCCGCCCTGACTCAGCGCCGCTCCGCCTCGCCCTCCCCGCAGCGCGGCACCGCCCGGCACACGGCGGCCGCCGGCTTTTGCCGAGCGGAATGAGGCGAGAGGCGGAACGACAGCGGCCGCCACGCCCGGGGCTGCGGGGAATCTCGCTTAACCCCTGCGCTGCCGGCGGGGGGCACCGGAGCCGCGGGGAGGAGCGGGGCTGCAGCACCTCCGCTGTGCGGCTGCAGCTCGGAGAGCAAACGGGGTCCCGGGCTCCGGCAGCAGCGGGGCGGCAGCGGGGACAGGGAGCTGAGCTCCCGCTCTGCTCTGCTCTCCTGAGGCCCCGTCTGCAGCGCTGCGCCCGGGGCTGGGGGTCCCGGGACAGGAAGGACGGGGAGCTGCTGGAGAGGGGCCAGAGGAGCACGGAGATGAGCGGGGCTGCAGCACCTCCCTGCAAAGACAGGCTGAGGGAGCTGGGCTCGTTCAGCATGGAGAAGAGAAGCTGCGGGGTGAATCATTGCAGCCTTCAGCACCTGAAGGGAGCCTACAGACAGGAGGGCAGTCAGCTCTTGGGAAGGGGAGATGGCAGCAGGACGAGGGAATGGCTGGAATTGAGGGAGGGCGGATTTCAGTTGGATGTGAGGGGGAAGTTGTTTGGTGTGAGAGCGGTGAGGTGCTGGAACAGCTGCCCAGAGAGGCTGTGGATGCCCCGTCCATCCCTGGAGGTGTTGGAGGCCAGGTTGGATGGGGCCCTGGGCAGCCTGGGCTGCTGTGAAATGTGGAGGTTGGTGGCCCTGCATTGGTGGGGGTCGGAGCCTCGTCATCCTTGGGGTCCCTTCCAACCCAACCATCTGTGGGGGTTGGAACCTCGTCATCCTTGAGGTCCCATCCAACCCAATCTGTGGTTCTGTGCTACGGGCTGTGCGTAAGGCTGCTCTGCTGAGGGAGCCTAAGAGCCGGCCCTGCTTTGTGGTGCTGCTCCTGCATCAGCCCTGCTGCGCTTCATGTTTATAGGGCCTTAAGGGGCCTTTGGGGGCAGTCCTGGGGACGTGGGGCTGAGGGAAAGGCACTGGGGCTGTGGGGCCGTGGGTAAGGCACTGGGGCTGTGGCTGTGGGTAAGGCGCTGGGGCCATGGAGCTATGGGGCTGTGGGTAAGGCACTGGGGACATGGGCCTGTGGCTATGAGTGAGGCCTGGGACGCTCAGCGCTCTGCTGAGGGAGGCCTAAGAGCAGCCCTGCTGTGTGCTGCTGCTCCTGCATCGGCCCGGCTGCGCCGCGCACCGAAGTCCTTCCAGCCCGAGGCCAGAGCGTGGCAAGGCCCTGCCGAGCCCATGCCTGCCATCCCAGCGCCGTGCCTGGGCCTGGCCGTGGTCTCCCTGCCGTGGTTCCCTGCCGTGGTTCCCTGCCGTGGTTCCCTGCCATGGTTCCCTGCAATGCTCCCCTGCATTGGTTCCCTGCCGTGGTTCCCTGCCATGGTTCCCTGCCATGGTTCCCTGCCATGGTTCCCTGCAATGCTCCCCTGCATTGGTTCCCTGCATTGGTTCCCTGCATTGGTTCCCTGCAATGCTCCTCTGCAATGGTTCCCTGCCGTGGTTCCCTGCCGTGGTTCCCTGCCGTGGTTCCCTGCCGTGGTTCCCTGCCATGGTTCCCTGCCATAGTTCCCTGCAATGCTCCTCTGCAATGTTCCCTGCCATGGTTCCCTGCCATGGTTCCCTGCAATGCTCCCCTGCCATAGTTCCCTGCATTGGTTCCCTGCAGTGCTCCCCTGCAATGTTCCCTGCCGTAGTTCCCTGCCATGGTTCCCTGCCGTGGTTCCTTGGCTTGGTTCCCTGCCATGGTTCCCTGCCACGGTTCCCTGCCGTGGTTCCTTGGCTTGGTTCCCTGGCTTGGTTCCCTGCCACGGTTCCCTGCCGTGGTTCCTTGGCTTGGTTCCCTGCCGAGGTTCCCAGGCCCGCTGGCAGCGCCAGGCCCGAGCAGGTCGGACAGGCTGGGGGCAGACGGAAGGGAGAGGCCGCCCGCGGCTCAGGAATGCGCAGCCCTTATCTCTGGCTCCCCTGCAATCCTGGGGAGGGAACGACTCTCCGGAGTTTGCCTTTCTCTCGCTCTTACTCACCCTCTGCCCTGGGTGGAGCTCGATCCTGCGGGCTCGGAGGTGCCCGTGAATCAGGCTGCAGGCACGTCCAGGGCAGCAGAGCCGGCCGGCAGCGCGACCCGCCACCTGCCCGCGCACCTGGGAGGTAGGAGAAGTTCGGAGCTCCGGCCCCAAAGGCGCCGCGAAGGGGCCGGGGGGCTCCACTTCTGCGCCGCTGCTCTGCGCCGGGCGCTCAGAGGCTGCGGCAGCGATTTTGTGCGGGTGGGAGGTGGCTGCCGGGGGCACGGGGGTTGTGAGGGTCGTGAGAACCGCAGGGGGGCGAGGAGAGTCCCAGGAGGTCGTAGAGTCATTGAGTGGCCTGGGTTGAAAAGGACCGCGGCGATCATTGAGTTCCGACCCCCTGCTGTGTGTGGGGCCGCCAACCGGCAGACCGGGCTCCCCGGAGAGCCCATAGGGTGCCATAGGGATCCATAGGGTAGCCGTAAGGGATCCATAGGGAGCTGTAATCATCAAATCCTAGAATGGCCCGGGTTGAAAAGGACCATAATGAACATTGAGTTCCAACCCCCTGCTGTGTGCGGGTCCCCAACCAGCAGACTGGGCTGCCTGGAGAACCCATAGGGTGCCATAGGGATCCACAGGGTGCCATAAGAACCCAAGGGTGCCATAAGGATCCATAAGGAGCCGTAATCATAGAATCCTAGAATGGCCTGGTTTGAGAAGGACCATAATGAACATTGAGTTCCGACCCCCTGCTGTGTGCAGGGCCGCCAACCAGCAGACCGGGCTGCCCGGAGAGCCCATAGGGTGCCATAGGGATCCATAGGGTGCCATAAGGATCTATAGGGAGCCGTAATCAGAATCCTAGACTGGCCCGGGTTGAAACGGCCCACGCCGCTCATGCAGTTTCAAGCCCTGCGATGTGCAGGGTCGCCAATATGGGCGTGTGTGCTGCGGAGCGGGGCAGTGTGTGGTGGCAGGGCTGGACGAGCCCTGCAGGAGGCAAAGAGCCGGGGAGCATCTGCTGCAGCTCGCTGCCCCGTGCCTGCTTTGTGCCCACACCGCATGCCTGGCTGTGCAGCCGCCTGCCAGCACGGCCCGCGAGCAGCAGCGCAGGCGTTGGTGCACGTACATGCAGAGGCACGGGCAGATGTGTGCGGACGCGTCCAGGTGCACGTATAACTCATTTTTTCCACAGATGTGAGCCTGTCTGACTGAACTCCGGCTTTGTGTGTGTGTGTGCAGAGAGGAAGGAGGAGGAAGGTTTTGCGTTCTCAGCACTCCGAGTTGACTGCAGTCAGTGGGGTTCAATTACGGCCTTTGTCTGGCCCCGGGACCCAGGTTCTCTATCATCTGCAATGGTTAGAGGTGCTTGGGGAGGGGAAGAAGCGCCCGTAGAAACCTTCTGCTGAAAGCAGTCGGGTTGTGGAAGCTGCAATCGGCTCTGCTGTGATGGAGGACAAAATGCAAACAGCCTCCGTGCACAGCAGGGACAAATGCAGCGCAGAGCTCTGCTGACCAGCATCGCTTTGCACGAGCTTCAGCGGCGTGTTTCTATTCTATGATTCTATGACTCTATGATTCTGTTGGGTCAGAGTAAGGAGACGAGCAGACAAGAAACAAGGTGGCATCCCTTCATCCCATTAGAACTGGCCCAGGCGTGCGGCGTGGGGGCACGGCGTGATTCATTTTCATTTTAGCCCAGCCTCCGTTTATCCCAGGAGCTGCAGAGTTGGGTTGGGGTGATGGAGGGAGGTGTGTCTGCTGTCATCTGGCAGTGCAAATAGTGGCAGGCTGGGGAAGAAAAAAGTCCTGCTCCTCGTGTGGTTGTAGGGAAACCTGCACGTCACAGGCAAAGGTGAAAATGTCCCAGCAGAGTATGCTGTAGTGGTCCCAGAGTGGGAGCAGGGCTCAGGGGGCTGACATTTACCTGCCCTGTAATGGTCCCAGAGTGGGAGCAGGGCTCAGGGGGCAGACATTTACCTGCCCTGTAATGGTCCCAGAGTGGGAGCAGGGCTCAGGGGGCAGACATTTACCTGCCCTGTAATGGTCCCAGAGTGGGAGCAGGGCTCAGGGGGCAGACATTTACCTGCCCTGTAATGGTCCC
The DNA here is from genome assembly GCA_021292215.1 of Lophura nycthemera. Taxonomy (NCBI): domain Eukaryota; kingdom Metazoa; phylum Chordata; class Aves; order Galliformes; family Phasianidae; genus Lophura; species Lophura nycthemera. The sequence continues at coordinate 25,021 of JADANK010000357.1, forward strand.
AGAGTGGGAGCAGGGCTCAGGGGGCAGACACTTACCTGCCCTGTAAAGGTCCCAGAGTGGGAGCAGGGCTCAGCAGGGAGACATTTACCTGCCCTGTAATGGTCCCAGAGTGGGAGCAGGGCTCGGAGGCAGACATTTACCTGCCCTGTAAAGGTCCCAGAGTGGGAGCAGGGCTCAGAGGCAGACATTTACCTGCCCTGTAAAGGTCCCAGAGTGGGAGCAGGGCTCAGGGGGCTGACATTTACCTGCCCTGTAATGGTCCCAGAGTGGGAGCAGGGCTCGGAGGCAGACTGAGCCCTGCCTCGTGGCCCAGGCAATTGTTCTGAACAACTGGAACTCACCAGCAAACCCGGCAGGATTGGACTTCTTTCACTTTCGTGAGTGAGGGGAACACTTCGGGGCTGCTTTTCAGGCCCCATTTGGCAAATCTTGACGGAGAAGAGTTGTTTTCTAAAGCCTCAGTCAGGGTGAGGGGGATCGTAAAGGGCCAGGGCTGCATGCAGTTATCCTCCAGATTGCACCACACATTATTGGGCCTTTTCCTGAAGTTACACAGGAAATAGCAATCCAAGAGAAGGCACTGAGCAGCGGGCCCAGGTGAACCTCATGACGTTCAGCAGATCCAAATGCCAGACCTTGCACCCGGGCTGAGGCAGCGCCCATTACCAGCACAAGCTGGAGGATGAAAGGATTGAGTGCAGCCCTGCCAAAAAAGCCCTGGGGGTGATGGTGGATGGGAAGCCGGCGCTGGATGGGAGCCAGCACCGTGCCCTTGCAGCTCAGAAGGCCGACTGGGCTTTCCTGGGCTGCAGGCAAAGCAGATGGAGGGAGGGGACCCTGCCCCTCTGCTCTGTGCCGTGGGGCCTCACCTGGAGGTGAGCGGTCCTCAGCACAGGAGGGACATGGAGCTGTGGGAGCGCATCCAGAGGAGGCCACGGGAATGATCCCGGGGATGGAACGGCTCTCCTGGGAGAACAGGCTGAGAGCTGGGCTGTGCAGGGAAGGGAGAAGAGGGAGAGGAGAGGAGAGGAGAGGAGAGGAGAGGAGAAGAGAGAAGAGAAGAGAAGAGAAGAGAAGAGAAGAGAAGAGAAGAGAAGAGAAGAGAAGAGAAGAGAAGAGAAGAGAAGAGAAGAGAAGAGAAGAGAAGAGAAGAGAAGAGGCTGCGAGGTGAGCTGAGAGCAGCCTGTCAGTATCTAAAGGGGAGCAGACAGGACGGAAGGGGACAGACTCTTGAGCAGGGTCTGTGGTGACAGGGCAAGGGGAGATGGCTTCACGCTCCAAGAGGGGGGATTTAGGTTAGATATAAGGAAAAAATCTTTTGCTGAGGGTGGCGAGGCACTGAACAGGCTGCCCAGTGACGCGGTGGATGTCCCATCCCCGGGGACTTTGGAGGTGAGGCTGGACCCGGCTCTGAGCAGCCTGACGGAGCTGCGGTGTCCCCGTGCACTGCGGGGCGCTTGGAGCAGGCGCCTTTGAAGGTCCTCTCCTAAGGATTCTGTGATTCTGTGACTGACCGAAGGAGAGTGTTCGGCATAAGCACTGCTTCCTCATCAGGTAACCCCTCTGAGAGGAGAGGACCCGCTTACCTGCAGAATCTCAGTTTTCAGCCCTCAGCACGCAGCTGCAGCTCTGAGTATTGTTGTGCCCCATGCCCGAGCCACTGCGCGCTCTTTATTCTTGCACAAGAGTTAAGAGTGACAAGCTGAAATGCTTTCTCAATAACCACTTCACAGGGAAAATTACAACATGTAACTTTTCTTCTCCCTTGCCCTTCCACTGCCCCATAGGAGGATCCTGGACCTCCTGCTGTGAGGAAAGGCTGAGGAACTGGGCTGTTTGGCTCGGAGAAGAGAAGGCTGTAGGGAGACCTGATGGTGGCCTTCAGTGCTTGGAGGGAGCGGATAAACAGGAGGGGAACGGCTGTTTGTGAGGGTGGTGGTGATGGGACGAGGGGAATGGCTTTAAAGTGAGCCAGGGGAGGTTGAGGTTGGCTGTGAGGAGGAAGTTTTTCATGCAGAGGGTGGTGAGGCACTGGAACAGGTTGCCCAAGGAGGCTGTGGGTGCCCCATCCCTGCAGGCATCCAAGGCCAGGCTGGATGTGGCTCTGGGCAGCCTGGGCTGCTGGTTGGGGACCTGCACACAGCAGGAGGTTGGAACTGATGCGCATTGTGCTCCTGTGCAGCCCAGGCCATGCAGGAGTCTGTGATCCTGGATGAATGGTTCGTTTTGATTCTGCAGCAGTTCATGTTTTCAGGGATCCTTTGCACTGACAGGCAGAGGTGAGTGGGAGCGCAGGAGGCATCCAGCAGTGCTGAAAGGTTCCCAGCTCTGCTCGGCCGCTGGCTGGTAGCATGCAGTCTATTTACTGCTCACCGCGGACGTTTTGCCGCTCACATCGGTTCACAAGGTGAACTCAAACGTGTGTAGTGTGGGAGATGGGGCTGTTATCATCTCTAGGAGTTCAGTGAGTGAACTGAATAAATGAAGCAGTTTATTTTCTGGTGACTGCGACTCCAGGTGAAATGAAGTTCCTAAACCACAGCAGACAGAGGCGGCATCTTTTAGAACGACGGCTGTGATTCGTGTAAAACCACCGGGAGCAAAGAGTGGCTCCCGTCTGCTCGGATGCTCTGGCGTGGGGCTGTCAGCAGGGGCTGAGCAGTGCCACAAGTGGGAAGCCTGGCAGTTGCGTTCACACAACACTGTGACAGGAATAACAGATTTCCTATCGTCGTCTTCCAAATAACAGCAGCCCAGGCACTGAGCCTGCAACCGAGAGAAACTCGGGATGAGAGCACTGAGAGACTTAGCGGAAATACGGACGGGAAGATTGGAAGAGGGCTAGTGGTGTGGCATCCTCTGCTGTAGCTCTTGTGAAACTTCCATGGCAGTTTGTTACGTCTGCACCAGGAAATAAATGCTGGGGTGCACTGAAAACTGGAGGTTTGGCCTTAAGCTGAAAGATCCTCCCTGGGTAGAATTGAAATCCTTAGTTGAGAATGCGTACGGGAGAAGGTCCTGGAAGGGACGAGCGTAGCTGTCACTGTCAGTGGTCTGCTGCAGCAGGATTAGAAAGCGCCGGCCATCCATCCATTGCGCAGTCAGCTCGAGAACCAAACACACCTTAACCACATTCCAGGAGACGGATCCGTTCCCACTCTTCTACCTAATGCAGCATTTCCTTGAGAGCAAGCCACGTTTTCCATGTCCTGTTACCACGCCAGCCCAGGCAGTTTGAGCGGAGGCATCGCTGTGCTCTCCTAGAAGTTGGGTACGAGCTGCCTGTTCTCCTGTCTTCGATTTTACCAAACCAAAGGCACGTTTTTAAGTTTTAAGTTTCTAAGCTTTGGAGGCTCAGGACATTTTGGGAGCCTGGCAGTCCTTCGCTGCCCACCACCCAGAGCTGTAAGCGATGTTGTTTGACAGGAGCCAGCCGTGGCCGCTCAGCTCCTTTGGGATCACAGTGAGAAATCTCTCCTTCCCACCGCTCTCCAGGCTGTGTCCTTGGTGGCACTCAGGGTCGTTCCGCCTCGCTCCTCCATTGCAATCTGGCAGCCCTTCGCACGCCGAAAGCACGAAGCGGTCGTGTGGCCGCGCTGGGAGTCTGGCAGGCCAAAGTGAATCATTTTGGGTTGCCCTCTTCTCTTGCTGGTACCCAGGCAACAAAAGCAAGGTGTGTAAGCCCAGGAAGTTGCGCATACTTGCATGTAGGGTCTCAGGCAGAGATCGTTTGCCAACCAGCGTGGAGCAGCCGCTGCTTGTCAGGCCATCCCATCTTGTGCACGGGGTGCTGGGGAAGCCTCAGCTTTTGGGAGTGTCTGAAGCAGAGGAGCAGGTCCGGCCAGGGAAGGCATCGCCTGAGAGAGGCAGAGCGGGAACTCGCCGTGCAGGCAGAACGCGTCACAGCAAGCACTGCATCAGCGCTGCAGAGGTGATAAAGCTGCCCGAGGTGCTGAGGCATCGCCAGGGCTGGCACTGAGCAGCAGCAGATGGAAGGGAAGCACTGAGCCGGTTTCCTTTCGCTTAGGTGGACAAATAGAGTCCATCTCAATTCAGTTTTGATTCAAGCCTGACGTTTCATTCGGAAGAATGAAGAAAAACGCAGGTCTTTTTTGGGTGGTTGTTTAAATGTAGGGCTTTGTGTGCCTCATCGCGATCCTCCAGACGCCTTTCCTGAGCCCAGAACTTCACGCTGCTCTTCTGGAAATGAAGTGTACCCAGCGGGGCTGCGGACGTCCCCCCGGGCAGCACCGAAGGCCAGGCTGGACGGGGCTGTGAGCAGCCTGGGCTGTGCGGGCTGCCCGCTGCCTGCAGCAGGGCTTGGGGCTGCCTGGTCCTAAAGGTCCTTCCCAACCCAAAGCATTCCGTGCCTCTGTGCCCGAGGAGTCAAACGAAGCACAAGGCAGCATGCTCCGCATACTTGTCTTTAGTTTCTGCTGCTAGTTTTAGTCTAGAGGTAAAACTTTTATGTCTGTCTTCTGTTATTTTCCCCTCCTCTGCCTTAGACGAGGCGTTACGGCTGAACGTCTGTCTGCAGATCCGTGCAGCTGTGCCCACATCGCTGAGCTGTTCTGCTGTGAGTGGGCAGCGCTCCCTGGTCTGATGGCTTCAGCGGATCACAGGGCAGAGTGCTTGTGGTGATATCAAACTGATAAAGGTGCTCCCAGCTGCACCCCTTTAACAGAGCCAGGCCTCGGGCTGAGCCAGAGGAAGGTTCCGTAGGAGGCTCCCTCCTCAAAAGCAGCCCCTGGTAACTGAATGGAGAGCTGCACGCTGCTTTCCCTCCTCCTGTTTCGAGGGGAATGGCTTTAAAGTGAGCCAGGGGAGGTTTAGGTTGGCTGTGAGGAGGAAGTTTTTCATGCAGAGGTGGTGAGGCACTGGAACAGGTTGCCCAAGGAGGCTGTGGATGCCCCATCCCTGCAGGCATCCAAGGCCAGGCTGGCTGTGGCTCTGGGCAGCCTGGGCTGCTGGTTGGCGACCTGCACACAGACAGCAGGGGGTTGGAACTGATGAGCGCTGTGCTCCTGTGCAGCCCAGGCCATTCCGTGATTCTGTGCTGTGGATGAGGAGGGCAGGTGATCACCTCCAGGAGCAGCCAATGCGGTGTCTTTGGGAAAGCCTGAGCGGGTGGTGGGGGAGACCTTCGCTACCGGGATGAGATCCCGCCTCTCATCAGCCCCTTTTATCTGCTTTCATCTCCCACCTGTCAGGTTTTCAGCAAGCTCCTTCCTGCTTTCCTCCGTCCGCTGCCCCTGAGCATGGGAGGAGTTGTTCAGAAGCAGCTACAAAGCCTGCCTCCTCCTCCAGCTTCTTCCTGCACTGACAGCTGTGCCTGTATTGCAATGCTAAGCAGCGACTTCTGAGGAGCAGCGCGTTGGATGCTGCTTTGTGCTGCCCTCTCCTCCCCTGTGTTCATTATCGCCTCTCCTCGTGGGCTGGGAGGAGGAATTTCTTGGGGAAGAGCTCAGATCTGTAGTTTGGGTTCATTCATTACCTGCTGTGGAAAGGTTCTAATTAATGACTGGTGCTTTTGGAAAGCTAGTCTCGAATCTGTGGAACAAGTAAATTCACTGCTGCGTCCTCCTGTTCCACGCGCCCTCAGTGGTGGGGCATGATATTCCCAGTGGACTGCCCATCTGCTGCATGCAAGTTTCTTTTCTCTGGGCACTGTGAGAGTTCTTATGTTATGAAACTCCATGCAAATGTTGTGTTCCCGATCTCCCTGCAGAAGCTGGCCTTCGTACAGCGCTCATGAGCCACTGAATTGCACAGCAGGTGATACGTTCATGCTGAATTCGCACACCTCCCTGCTCCTTTGCACCCCTTGGATATCTTTGCTTTCATCTTTTGCCACGTTTAATGTGGTTTAGATTACGAGGGCTTCTTAAGCAAGGACCAGCGTAATGAGAGCTGATACTTCATCTGACTCCCATCCAAAACCTTTTACCGTACCTGAAAACTGAACAAAGCAGCACGGGCGTTTGCCTGTCCCCGCCTGGGATTCAGGGAAACCGTGGCTTGTTGCCGGGGCAGTTCAGCAACGGGAGAACTGAGAGGAGACTAAAAAGAAAGTAGTGACCCTGCCCTACCCATGAGCAGGATGCTCCCTGCTCCGTGGTAGCCCCAAACCAAATGGAATGCTCTGAAAGGAACAGAGTCACTCTGTGCTGGTGTGCGGCTGCCATGGCATGAGGAGGACGTGGAATTATCAGCATCCAAATGAAGGCTGCAGAGGTGGTGAGGGTGTGTGGGGGGAGATGGATGAGGGGCAGCTGCGGACCCTCGGTGTGTTCAGCACAGAAGGAGGCTGGGGGGAGGCAGCAGTGAACACAGCCATCGCATCCATGGCTTCGAAGAGGCCGGCAGGGCGAGCGTTGGGAGAAGGCTGCACAGCGGGGGCGTGGAGCAGCTCCGCAGGGCTGGGGGGATGCCCTGAGTGCTGCAGCTCGGGGGGCATTGGGGCAGCACTCGGACGTTGGCTTTGGGGTTTTGGTGGTCAGCGTGGGGCCGCACGCTGGGCTCGGTGAGCCTCGTGGCGTGATGCTGTGGTGGCTGCACCGTGTGGAAGGTATTCTTCTCTCTCACCTTGGAGCTCCGACCCCACAGCTTCCAATCGTGATACAGGAGAAGAGGGAAATTCAGAGGGACTCGAGCAGAGGATTGCTGGAAACACGCAAGAAGCAGCTGGAGGTGGTGGTGTCCACCCAGAAGTTGAGTTGATGTGCAATCAGTGCGTGCACGCTGAGGTTCTGTAGGCACTGGTTTTCCTATCCAAAGCCAAAAAAGAATGGCTAGCAGGCTCCCAAGCAAAGGAGGCTGTTGTTTGAACCTGAACTGTAGAACTTCTGCCTCTGGCTGCTGTAGGTACTGAAATTAGTAGGTGGATTTGGGGAAACTTTGCGAGTTTATGATAGCAAAATCCTTTGAAGTCACTGAAGCACGCCTGGCTCAGGACGTTGGTGTGCCTCAAGGAGCTAAAATGGAGTGAGGGGAGCTGTGAGGCATTATAAATGCTCGTCCTATCTCTGTGCGTTCTCCAGCTTCTACGGGACTCTTCGATCCTTTTGGAAGTGGGATTCTGGATACCAGAATATTTGATCTGATCCCATACAGAGCATTTCATGTTCTGTTCTCCCATTTCGGGAAGCATGCAGGCAAGTTGGGGTTCAGGCAGTGAGGATGAACGTTGGGCACTGAACACGCGGGGACTCTTTGTTAGAGAGGCCAGAAATAAAGACCTTCAGTGCTACAGAGTCCCGGTGTAGTGTTCTGCGTGGGATTGGGAAAACCTATAATCCTTATGGAGGATTATGACCTAAATCAACATCGTTTGTGTGAGGAAGAGTCATCAGAGCAATTTAATGGGAGAAAATGGCTTGACGTGTGTTATTTCAAATGCAGTTTCAGATTAATGGCCACCCACAGAAGCACTGTAAGGTGAGGCGCGTCATCACAGAGTGGATATTGCAGGGCTGCCTGTGTGTAAATCCGCGTGCTGAGTGCAGGGCACCGCAGCTCACTTCCATTGCAGAGGCAATTGCCTTTCACTCCTGGCAAGGAAAGCGCTCGGCTGGTATTGCCATCAGGTTTCTGCAGACACGGCCGGCTTCACACCGGTTGTGTGCTGGGCCCGCGCTCCAGCAGCTGTTAGCCGGTGAGCGTGCCAACACCATTTCAGTCTGTAACAGCAGGTTGCTTTCAGAGCCCATTGAAAAGATCTGTCACAAAAAAAAACACCTCAGAATGCCTAGAATGGCCCGTGTCATGAAGTCCAGGACCCCGTGATCACTGAGGTTCCCAACCCCCGCGGTGGCAGGGTCACCAACAGCACACAGAGAACCAAGGGTGCCATAGGGATCCACAGGATGCCATAATAACCCATAGGGTGCCATAGACCCATAGGGTGCCATAAGGAGTGCCAATAACCAGGGATGCCAGTATCATAGCCATAGGGATCAGGGTGCCATAGGGATCCACAGGTGCGTAAGAAGCCATAGGGTGCCATAAAGATCTCCAGGGTGCTCCATGATCAAAATCATCGCATAGAATCATCATGGTAACCAAGGCCGGTCGTGCACAAGGCCCTCAGTGCTCCCAGGTTCCAAACCCCTGGTGTGCACGTGTCCCAACCACGGCCCAGGGCCCAGAGGGCACAGGCCTCCAGGATGCAATACTCAGGGATGGGGCATCCACAGCCTCTGGCGCAACCTGTTCCCATATAGGATCAAGTGAAATAACCCATATGTAAACCCAGAGAGAAATGCACAGGTGCTAACACCGGAACAAAACCGCGCCAAGGCCTGGAAGCCAAAAACAATGCAAATGAAAGCACGTGCTGCTGGTGCGGGGTGATTCGTACAATTATTTGTCCTTTGGGATTATAAACAGTTTTGGCTGGTGATAGTGTGAGTGCTTTTATTGCAGTAAGGCCAGACTTCCCCAAGTAATCTAAATCGCTGCTTTCTGAAGCGTGATTAGAAATCCTATGTTACGTCAGTAGGCTTTCTGTTGGGCTGCCGTCCATCATTAAAGAGAAGGTATTAAAGCTCATTGATAGCAGGCGTCCCACAGTGGGGTCTGTGCCTGGTGCTGCTCAGGAGGATGCTGAAATGTTCAGGTGGTCATTAAGCAGTCCTGGTAAATTGCAGCGGTAGCATAAAGCTGTAGGAAATGGTAAATAGCAGTGGATTGCAACGTGCCATCTGATGACTGTGTTTAGCCGTGGAGACAGCCAGCAGATGCAGGACGGAATCGAACAGCGGGCACTTTGCGCTGTGTGCTGGCAGCAGAGATACCGGCCACTTGAGGGCCGCTTTCCCTCCTCTGGAAATACTGGGGCAGACAAATGGCGTTTTGAGAGGAAGTCCAGAGAGTTCATCACAAAAAGCCACAAACGTTGCCCAGAGACAAGGAACAGCAGAAGGTGAGCTGAGTTTGGCACGGACAGAGCTCCGACGCGATGCATGCTGCACTGGAACAAAGATGTGGCACTGGGTCATCTTCCCACTAACGGAGGCAGAGAGACAGTTAAAATCGGAGGGTGAAGATTAATTTGACTTTGAAATGAGGTTCAGTGGCACTGAGCAGAGGCGAATGGTGGCTGAAGTAGGCTGCTGGAAGATGGGCGGCTCGCAGCCCCGTGCTGTTTTTCAAACAAAAGCCATTTAATGCATACATTGCAACGCAGTGCCTGGGAGGTGCCTGCGAGTGCTGGGCTGTGCAGGATGATGGGTTGCCGTGCTCTTTTCTGCCTTCCCTGTCTGCCCCTCCGTACTCTGCCCGCTGCTCCATTGGCTGCCAGCAGTCAAAGCTGCAGAGCGGGGCTGTGCGCTGCTGCCAGCCGTGCCTGGTGCTGCTCCCCTGTAATTGGAGTGGAAGCGATGAACCGCTCGGGGTGAGGCCGTGTCTGAAGCACTGGGTGAGCGCTTTCCTCATGGCACGGCTACAGAACTGTATGCAGCCCTTCCATCTTCCTTGGACAGCCACAGCTAAGAGAATGAGAGGGAAATGCTGAGCTGCAGCATCCGGGGCTGGCAATGGTCGGTGCTAAGCCAAAGGTCTGCAGTGCTGTATAGGATAATGCAGCGTCCCCTTCGTGCGCCCTTGGGCAGAAGGAAGCTGGGACACCAACATGCAGCAGGCGTTGGAATGGGAATGAATGGGAATGCACGCTTTCATTACGAAGAAGCTTATAGAGATCGTTGGATAGGTTTGTACTGAACAGATATCCCAGCACGTCAGTGATGTTTCCTCTCTGTTTGATGCTTCGATCAGTAAAAGAAGGGCAGTGATGATAAAGCCGTTAGATACTCGAGTTTTGGGAAAGCCAACAGAAATAGAAGGCGCCGCACGGAGCACCTCGGGTCCCTTGGTAAACCCATGCATCAGAACATGCAGCTCATAATGTGCTAATTAAGAGTCCATTTCATAGATGGAGAAAGGAGGCTGCATCGCAAGACCTGGCGGGTGTCAGAGTGAGCCATGAGCTGAAGTTCAGCGAACGGACGGCTCTCACTGCACACGCAGTCCGTCTTATTGGCGCATGCAGCTGCCCTGGGGTACCTGAAACGTGGCAGCTGTGGCACAAAGCCCTATGAGAGGCTCGGCCTTTCTCAGCCAGCAGCTGGAAGGCAGGAAAAGTGCCTGTGGGCACCTGGGCTGGCATTGAACCCGTGTGCAGGTACCTGCATGGCTCCCCTTCCCGTGGTTTGTTTGCACTTCTTTGTGCTCAGTTCTCGAACAGTGAAGGGCTCAGAAGAAGCTGGGATGGCTCCTCTTACTGCCCGAGGAGTCCGCTCGGATGTTTCTAAATCAGCAGGGCTGCAGAGCAGGTTAATGAGTAGTATGAAGCAGCGTGCCTGATGGCCTGAAAGAAATTCCCGGGTCCCATTCTGCCGTTTTCTGCTCGCAGAACTGAGTTTCAGACAGTTGCCAGGTCATACCGGCAGGATAAAACGGGGCCTTTGCTTCTTGTGCAATGGAGGGGCAGCACTCTTGTGTGCTTCATCTTCCCCCGTCTGCTATTTCATTGTAGGTTTTGTCGCTGTGCTGCTGCAGACCTTCCTCCAGGACGTGGCACAGGGCTGCACGGAGGGATGCTCAGCAGCTCGCAGTGAGGATCGTTTGCAACGTGGCTGCTGCCAGCTGCAGAAGCTGGAGGAGCTGAGTGATGGCTTGGATGTCAGGGGGAAGTTCTTTACAGAGAGAGCTGGTGAGGTGCTGGAACAGCTGCACCAGAGAGGCTGTGGGTGCCCCGTCCATCCCTGGAAGCTCAAGGCCAGGTTGGATGGGGCCCTGGGCAGCCTGGGCTGGCATTAAATGAGGAGGTTGGTGTCCCTGCGTGTGGCAGGGGGTTGGAGATTCATCATCCTTGAGGTCCCTTCCAACCCTGGCCGTTCTGTGATTCTGTGATTCTGTGAATGATAACAGAGCATGTGGTTCAGTTCCTGAATCATAGAATCAGAATCCTAGAATGGCCTGGGTTGAAAAGGACCACAATGCTCATCCATAGGGTCCATAAGGATCCACAGGGTGCCACAGGGATCCACAGGGTGCCACAGGGATCTACAGGGTGCCATAGGGATCCACAGGGTGCCACAGGGATCCACAGGGTGCCATAAGGATCCACAGGGAGCCATAATCATAGAATCCTGATAGAATCCTAGCATGGTCTGGGTTGCAAAGACCCACAGTGCTCACCTGGTTCCAACCCCCTGCTGTGTGCAGGTCGCCAACCAGCAGCCCAGGCTGCCCAGAGCCACATCCAGCCTGGCCTTGGATGCCTGCAGGGATGGGGCATCCACAGCCTCCTTGGGCAACCTGTTCCAGTGCCTCACCACCCTCTGCATGAAAGACTTCCTCCTCACATCCAACTCAAACCTCCCCTGGCTCACTTTAAAGCCATTCCCCTTGTCCTATCAACAGCCTCACGAGCAACTGGTTGTGTGTATGAGGAAGGATTACCACAGCCTCTGGGCCCAATGGAAATTGGAAAGGGTTGAAGTTTCTGTATATGAGCAGAAAAAGCTCGAGTAAATGAACATAATAATAATGCTCTGATTGAGGACTACAGGCTTTACACACTGGAACAGGTTGCCCAAGGAGGCTGTGGATGCCCCATCCCTGCAGGCATCCAAGGCCAGGCTGGATGTGGCTCTGGGCACCTGGGCTGCTGGCTGGCGACCTGCACACAGCAGGGGTTGGAACTGATGAGCGCTGTGCTCCTGTGCAGCCCATGCAGGCCATGTAGGATTCTGTGATAACTCTCAGTCTGTATCAGCCTGTTTTCCATTCTGCACGACCACGAGGTGCAGACAGTTGTCCCATTTCTCACACACCAGCAGCTGAATTGCCTGTGCAATAGGACCCCATCTTACCGAATGCCTTCCAGGTGGCTCCCAAGAACTGCCCTACTTCTGCTTTCGCTCTCCAGAATCCCAGTTGTTTTTTTCCTAAGAGCTGCAGAATGTTTAAGAAAAGTCCTGCTTAGGGTTTGTGTCATCTGCTTCCAAACAGCCGTACTGCTGTGGGATTGCTTTGCAAGGAGGGGACTGGGGAAGCAGCCTAACAGTGTGTGAATTCGGGATTTCCTCACGCTTCCATTCTGGGTAGTCTGAAGACTTCTGGAGGGAAAAGAGCTCATTTGTACGGCGTTGCTGCCTCTCCTTGGGGACAGCACAGTGGTCTGCTGCTCCTAATGCACGGTTCCCACCATTAGGGGCTGTCCTGTCACTGCAGCTCTGGCGCATTGAGGTTTATAGTGGCAGATCCTTATACTTCTGTTGTGTTTTCTTTTTTCCTCACAGTTCTCAGATTGGTGCAGCTGCTTTTGAAGGTACCAGCAGCACCCGAAGGACGCGAGGAGCTGAATGGAGCCCTAGCAGGCGGGCACAGGATGGCAGGCTCAGCAGACGGCAGCTGCTCTGCACGCAGGGTCTGATGGTGCGTCCTCGGCACTGCCTTCCAAGGAGCTGCCCGCGAGACGACACGGCATCTCCCTCCCCACTTCTCACCCCGTGAGCCCAGCAGGGTGACGGTGCAGATTTTCCAGCCCGGTCACTCGGCTGCAGGACCGGAGTTTGCCGTGATCCAGTTCAGGTTTTGCTGCAGCCCTCTGGCTCCGTTTTCACAGGTAAAGGTGACGTGGGGAACCGCCTCCCTTCCTCCCCAGCCCCACCTCAGCCCCGCAGCGCTGTGCTGCGGCCCAGAACCACAGCATCACAGAATGGCCAGGGCTGGAAGGGACCTCAAGGATCATGAGCCTTCAAACCCCCTGCCACACTCAGGGCCACCAACCTCCACATTTCATACTAGACCAGGCTGCCCAGGGCCCCATCCAACCTGGCCTCGAACACCTCCAGGGATGGACGGGGCATCCACAGCCTCTCTGGGCAGCTGTTCCAGCACCTCACCGCTCTCTCTGTAAAGAATTTCCCCTGACGTCCAACCTAAATCTCCCCTCCCTCAACTTCAAACCATTTCCCCTCGTCCTGCAGTTATCAACCCTTCCCAAGAGCTGACTGCCCTCCTGTCTGTAGGCTCCCTTGAGGTGCTGAAGGCTGCAATGATTCACCCCACAGCCTTCTTTTCTCCATGCTGAACAAGCCCAGCTCCCCCAGCCTGTCCTCGTAGTGGAGGTGCTCCAGTCCCCTGCTCATCTCTGTGGCTCCTCTGGACCCTCTCCAACAGCTCCCTGTCTTTTTTGTACCGGGGGTTCCAGACCTGGACACAGTGCTGCAGACGGGGCCTCACAAGAGCAGAGCAGAGGGGCACAATCACCTCCCTGTCCCTGCTGCCACCCCTCTGTTGATGGAGCCCAGGATCCCATTTGCCTTCCAGCCGGCTCCGATCGCCGAGCTCAGCGCCGCTCCCCCCGCTGCCGCCCGGTGATGCCGTGCGCAGAGCAGCGCGGTGCTGACGGCCCGCTCGCGTCCCCGCCCGCGCCGACAAAGCTGCTCCCCGCCCGCCCCGCGGCGCACCGCACCCTGAGCCCAGCCCGCAGAGCCACGCAGGCAGCCCGTGGCTGTCCCAGCCCGTGTCTTTCCCAGCCCGAGCCGCCGCTCCTCAAAGCGCACGCGGAGCAGTGACAGCTTCCAACACGTATGTGCGCAGCCAACGCCCTCCTGGAAGGCTGTTTTTGCTGCGGCAGCACAACTGGGTGCAGATGTCTGTCCCTGTTTGTCTCATCGGCCTCCTTCCAAACCCTCCCGGGCTGCCGTCCCACCCCAGCTGTCATCTCTGTATCCAGTCCCGCAGGAATTCCTCCCGCTCTGTGTTTGCCTTAAGCCGGCTGACTTATAGAAAAACGCAAATAGGATTTTGCTTTTTCAGAAATGCCCTTCTTCGGTGGTTCGCTTCTTGCTGGTTCGTGTTGACAACCAGGAAGCCTGGGGTGACTCCAGCGGCTTCCTCCATTGCAAACAAACACAGCCCCGCTCAGCCCTCCTTCATTTCCTGCCCTACCCCTCCAGCCACCCGTCGTTAGACAGTGGGAAAGGGTTCTGACAGAGCGCTGCCTGTGCCTCCTGCTCACAGCTGCCTCCTCGGGCACTTCTTGTTGCCACCAGAGATGCAGGACCAGCAAATCTTGGTGCTGACCAATGTAGGCACTTTGAGAAAGCAGGCAATTTCCCTCATAGAATGGCCTGGGCTGCAAAGGAGCACAGCGCTCATCAGTCCCAACCCCCTGCTGTGTGCAGGTCTCCAGCCAGCAGCCCAGGCTGCCCAGAGAACCCACAGGGTGCCATAATGGTCCCCAGGGTGCCATAGGGATCCACGGGGTGCCAAAATCATAGAATCATCATAGAATCCTAGCATGGCCTGGGGACCACAATTCTCAGCTGGTTCCAAGCCCCTGCTGTGTGCAGGTCGCCAGCCAGCAGCCCAGGCTGCCCAGAGCCACATCCAGCCTGGCCTTGGATGCCTGCAGGGATGGGGCATCCACAACAGAATCACAGGACGGCCCGGGTTGGAAGGGACCTCAAGGACCCCTGCAGATGGGGCCTCACAAGAGCCGAGTAGAGGCGGGCAGTCACCTGGCAATCTCCTCCCTGTCCCGCTGGCCACCCCTTTTTTAATGCAGCACAGAACACAGCTGGCCTCCCGGGCTGCAGCGCACACTGCCGGCTCACATCCAGCTTCTCGTCCTCCAGGAGCCCCCGTCCTTCTCTGCAGGGCTGCTCTCGGGGAGAAGAGCATCTCCTTGCGTCCGACTTTCTGCACGCCAGGCTGCAGCTGTTCGGCTGCCGTCCCCCCACCAGGCACAGTGCCGCCTCCTGCTGCCATTGCCACCTCCTCAGCCCCCCCCGCCGCCACTTCGGCCACTGCAGCACCAGCACTGAAACCACGCTTGCAGCCAAACGGTGCCGTCAGCATCGCTCATCCTCACCTGGATATTTGTTACCCTGCCTCCTTACCCATTTCCCCCTGGACGGTGTCCAGCCCAGGCCCAGCAGTGCTTATCAGCTTGAGCCCCGCGCAGCGAGCGCTGCGATGCACACACAGCTCAGCAGGGAGGCTGACCTTGTGCAAGTGCCAACTTACACACCCACAGTTCAGGAGAGGCAGAACTGCTAATAGCAGCGGCTCGGGATTTGCACGGCGATGAACCCAGCTGTTTTTCATTCTGCAGTTCAGTCATCAGTGGGGATTTAGTTTGGAAAAGACCCGTCTGAAACAGTTTTATTCATTAATTAGTTCTTGACTCAGAGATAGCTGGCCTTTGTCAGCAATCGGGATCTGTAAATCCCGGTGAGACATTAGTTGCTGTGGGCTGAGACTCAGAGGTTCAGGCGGATCCACGCGTGCGCTTCAGTACAGCTGGCTGCTGGTGTTGAAGTGAAAATGGTTCTTCATCCTAGGATGCAGCGATGCTGGAAGGGACAGAAGAGCCAAACTCAGGCGAGAAGCGATGCCACCCATCGGACTGATGGTCAGAGGCTGCAGATGAGCACCGTGCTCCTTTTCAACCCGGGCTGTTCTGTGATTCTGTGCTTCTGTGGGATCGGTTTGGTATTTCCTTACCAAGCATGGCAAGCAGGGATGCACAGGGAAGAGTGGCAGTGCTTCCCCAGGGCTTCTTGTGGTCCTCAGCGACACCTTTAATGGTCTTCAGGGGATTTTCTCTCCGTCTGTGGAGATGCCCATTTGCTTCCTGAACGCTTGCAATACATCAGCAGCTAAAGCATCCTTTGGGAGGGCATTCTGCGCAGTTGAGAAAGCCTTCCTGATGTCCAGTGGGAAACCACTGCCTGCTCGTTTCCTTTGAAAGCCTTTCGTTTCTTGTGTTGGGGAGAAAACAGCCATCTGTCCTGCTCATATTGTGTAGACCTCTTCTCCGGGGTGAAGATTCGCACTCAGCATTTATAGCAGCCTTTTTCGATGTGAGGACGAGACTTTGCCATTTGCGACATGTCCAAGTTTTGAGTTCCCTCTAACCCCGTATCTCTAATAAGAAAAGCTTCAGATTAGCTGACGTTCTTCCTTTTAATATCCATTTTTTGCCTTCTTGGTTCATTAACTGATATCATACAGAATTAAGGTTGCTCCATCAGCATTTAATTCTCTTTACCACTTTATTGCCAAGTCAGCACCATGAGGTCCCTCTGCTTTCTCTGCCTTCTTTGCGTTTGCGGTTACTGTTGAGCTCAAGGCAGCACTTCCAGGCATTCCGCCTGCAGGCTGCCCCCCTTTATGGATTACGTCTGAATGTGCTGAGCAGCGCGGCTCCAGCACAGCCCACGGGCTCCCGTGACGCTGTGGAGCACTGAGCCCCGAGAGCATTTCCTTAAAACGAGGGGTCGAGGGTGCCAGCATGGTTAGGGGCGGCTGCAGAGCTGACTTGAGCACAGCAATGGGGAGGCATTCAGTGCTCACCATTTCACAGCGTGGTCCTGAAGCCTTTTTTCCTTCCTCCCGCAATCACGGCAACCATTTCTGTACCAAATGCTATTGAAAACAGGAGCTCCTCCCACCCTTGTGCTCAGCACCCCTATGAAGGCACTTGACACGAGCAGTCGAGGGCTGCCGCGCTCTTCTTTCCGACGATGAGGAAGGCTCTGTGGTGTGAGCGATGGAGGCGCTGGCATCACGGTGCAGGGCAGGAGGCCAGAGAGCTTTGCAGCTCCCTTCAGGTCAGTGAGGTCCCACGATGTGAGCTGCTTTTCTGCCACGATCAACTGTTCTGAACTGAATCAACTTTTTCTGGTGCTGGAACAGCTGCCCAGAGAGGCTGTGGATGCCCCGTCCATCCCTGGAGGTGGTCAAGGCCAGGTTGGATGGGGCCCTGGGCAGCCTGGGCTGCTGTGAAATGTAGGAGGCTGGTGGCCCTGCATTGGTGGGGGGTTGGAGCCTCATCATCCTTGAGGTCCCTTCCAACCCTGGCCGTTCTGTGATTCTGTGATTTCTTTCAAAATCTGCTTAAAATCAGGTTTGTCTCGAGTCTCAAGCAGTAGCTTCCCTTCGGGCACTCAGTGAAACACCAAATACCTCAGCTCAGCTTTTCCCAACCTTACCAACAGGAGACTGAAGTGAGAATCGTGCCCCTTGTTTTTATTTCTTTGTGGCTCTTGTGAGCACACAGCAACGTGGTGCCCTTAAACTTGCCTGCGTTCCACTTATGGCCTCGCTGCTGTTAACATCAGGTGATGTTGAAAACACAATTTCTAAGGATTCAGTGGCGGCATTTGTGGACAGAATTGTAGGGGTTGGAAGGGACCTCCAGAGATCATCGAGTCCAACAGACCTGCGTGTGCATTGGCACTGACTGCTATATTATGCACAGTATTTTATTATATTATTATTATTATTATTATTATTATTATTTGCATTTGGAAGTGAGCTTCAGTGGCATTCAAATAATAACCAGCAGCACTGTTTTTTTCAGAGAAAAAAATAGGAAGATTAAAATAAAAGACAAATTTTAGCTTAGCTATGAGCAATCTCTGGCCCAGACGCCCTGCATCGGTTTTGTTCATCAGCGCGATGCCCTAATTGATCTGTTTCTGATTTTGCCCCCACGTATTTAAATTCCTCCAGTGATTACCACCTTCGCCTGCTTTAAGGCGAGCATTAATTATGAATAAACCTTCTGGTAATCCCAGATCTGGATACAGACTGGAAGAAGAACTCCTTGGGAGCAGACCTGCTGAGAAGGACTGGGAGGTCCTGGCAGATGAAGAAGTGCGCCAGCACTGTGTGCCTGCATCCCGGGAGGTCGATAATGTCCCGGGCTGCATCAGAAGGGTGGCCAGCAGAGCAGGGGAGGTGGTGGTTGCCTCTCTGCTCTGCCCTCCCGAGGCCCCCAGGGGAGGATTGCAGCCAGGTCTGCGGTCCCCAGGGCAGGAAAGTTATGGGGGCTTTGGAGAGGGCCCAGAGGAGGGCCACGAAGGTGGTCAGAGGGCTGGAGCACCTCTACTGGGAGGACAGGCTGAAGGAAATGGGCTTGTGCAGCCTGGAGAAGAGAAGGCTGCTGGGTGAGCTCACTACGGCCTCTCCGTATGCAGAGGGAGGTCGTAAACAGGAGGAAAAACGGCTTTGTACTTGGGTGGGTAGTGGTAGGACAAGGGAGAACGGTTTTCAACTTGAGGGAGGGAAGATTTAGGGTAGGTGTTGGGGAAGCTTTTCACTGAGAAGGTGTTGAGTGCTGGAACAGATTGCCCAGAGCCTGTGGGTGCCCCATCCATCCCGGGGTGTTCAAGGCCCGGGTCGGATGGGGCTGGGTGGGATTGGATGGGGTTGATGGGTTGGATGGGGTCTGGATGGGGCGTTGGATGGGGTTGATGGGGCTGGATGGGGTTGATGGGGGTGGGTGGGGTTGATGGGGTTTGGATGGGGTTGGATGGGTTGGTGGGGCTGATGGGGTTTGGATGGGGCTGGATGGGGTTGGATGGGGTTGGATGGGGTTGGATGGGGTCGGATGAGGGTTGGATGGGGTTGGATGGGGTTGATGGGATTGGATGGGGTTGATGGGGTTGGATGGGGTTGGATGTGTTTGATAGGGATGGATGGGGTTGGGTGGGGCTGGATGGGGTTGATGGGGTTGGGTGGGGTTGGGTGGGGTTGATGGGGTTGGATGGAGTTGGGTGGGGTTGGGTGGGGTCGGGTGGGGTTGACGGGGTTGGGTGGGGTTGGGTGGGGCTGGATGGGGTTGGATGGGGCCTGGGCATCCTGTGCTACTATTTGATCTATGGTTGGCAATCCTGCCTGTGGCAGCAGGGCTGGAACCTGATGATCCCTGAGGTCCCTTCCGACTCCAGCCATCCTATGGTTCTGTGATTCCTCAACGTTCTCATCCTATGGTTCTGTGATTCCCCAACGTTCTCTTCTTCTTTTTCATGATTTTGCCATCGTGACCCCTCGGCTTTCACCGTTTACTGAGGACGGATGTGTCCTGAAGTGGACCTGCTGCCGTACTCTGTGCCGTTCTCATTGCTGGCCCTTCTTTTCTTACAGCCCTCCCTCCCCTCATGGCTCGCCGATCTCAAAGCTCCTCGCAGGGGGACAACCCTCTCGACCCCAACTACCTTCCCCCCCACTACAAGGAGTATTACCGCCTGGCTCTGGACATACTCACCGAAGAGGGCAAAGAAAGTTACGAACGCTTCCTGGCAGAGGAGGCAGCCCCTGATTTCCTTTGCAACTCGGAGGTGGATCACATCCTGCAGAACCTTCAGAAACCCCAGTATGCCAACCAGGAGGGCAGGCACCGACACGGCGGGGGACAACGACGTGGACGGATCCTCCGGGACCTACTGGCCCATGAACTCAGACCTCGCCGTCCCGGAGCTGGACCTGGGCTGGCCCATGGTCTTTGGGTTCAGGGGAACAGAAGTAACGACCCTGGTGCAGCCGCCGCCCCCCGACAACCCCAGCATCAAGGAAGAGGCTCGCAGAATGATTCGAGCTGCCCAGCAGGTGGGACGTGGGGGCGTGCGGGAGCAGAGACCGCGAGCGTGCGAAGGACCCCCGGCCTCCTCCGCTGGGCTCCACCGCAGTTCCCTGGGGACCTGGCGGAGCAGGAGGTTGATTCTGAGGCTGCTGCTCATTTCATCAAAGCCGCCTCTGTTCTCTGGGCGCGAGAAAAACGGCGTAGGGCCGCAGTAAAGGGTTCAGAGGATCACGGAGCAGCCGAGGTCAGAAAGGGAGCTCTGAGGTGGTGCAGCCCAGCCTCTGCTCGGTCGGCGTCCATTGGGGAGGGCTGCTGAGGGCATTTCCTCGAGCGGCTCCAGGAGCGGAGGCCGCTGCCTTTGTGGGCACCCCGCTGTTAATCTGTAGTCACCTCGCAGTAAGAAGCTTTTCTTCTGTAGAAGTGGAACGCCCCGCATTGCAGCGCGTGTCCGCTGGTCCTTTCAGTGGGTGGTGCTGAGATGAGTTTCGCTCCACCTTCCTGACTCCTTCCCAGCAGGTGGTTCTGTGGGAGCTGTTGGTAACGGGTGAACGGTTGGACTGGCATGATCTTTTAGGTCTTTTCCAGCCTTGGTGATTCTATGATTCTATTGTTGTACGCTGATAAGAGCTGGGAAGGACGGGGAAATCCTACAGAGCTTTGAACCACGAATGACTTCGGGTGGTGATGGAGATGATGGGGGGTTTCCCCTTCGCATTAAGCAGCCCCGGCTCCCCCAGCTGACACGTGCCCCGTTTTCTGGAGCTGCTGTCAAAGCTGCGATTAAAAGCTGCTTCAGAAGGCACTGGCGGCATCTAGAGGTGGCTCTGCTGACTCAACGTTGCTCAGGAATTTATTTAAAAGTGACAAATGTGCTGGAGGGAGCAGGGGGTAGCGGCCAGGCAGGTCAGCGATACCCACCAGCGTGGTTCTGTGACCAAAAAATGCTGCTGTGGCCGCTGGGTTAATGAGGAAGGGAACGATCAGCGGCAGTGAGGAGTTTCGCTCGCTTTGCACCTCATATACACAGTGCACAGGGCAGGTAGGAAATCTGTGTCCAGTCCCGGAGCCCACTGAATAGGAAGTTGGAATGGAGTCGGTTGAACAGTGCAGCTTTGGTGCTGCGTGCTGGGGGACGCGAGCAGGGAGCCCCAGGCAGGCACAGATCTCTGAAGCCCTCCCCGTTTCTTTCCCTAGGTGGTAGCCATCGTCATGGACATCTTCACCGACGTGGATCTGCTGTTTGAGGTGCTGGATGCTGCTGCTCGCAGAGTCCCTGTGTACATCCTGCTCGATGAAATGCACTCCCAGCTTTTCCTCGATACAGCTGCTAAATGCAGAGTCAATCTGAACTACGTGGAGGTGAGCAGACCACAGACCAACCCGACCTCGCAGCTCCCATCCTGAAGGGGTACATCTGGGGACACGTTGGGCGTTCTTGCAGTAAAAACCTGAGAAAGGGGAAATCTGGGCCAGAGAATAGAGAAATGTGTATGTGAAGCCAGGAGAGCTGGCACAGTATAGGCCTGAAGGCAAAGGCAGGCTGATAAAAAGGATTGCTCCTCCGTTGCGCACGCAGACAGAACAGCTAGTGCTGGAGCAAAGAATGGTGGCAGGAGGGACATTAAGAGGTAAGGGGAAGAAAAGAGAGGCAGGGGAGGTAACAGCCTTGTCTGCTTTGCAGTTCCTACGGGTGAGGACAGTTTCTGGCCCAACCTACTACTGCCGCACGGGGATGTCTTTCAAAGGACACGTGAAAGAGAAATTCCTCCTGGTCGACTGCATGGTGGTGCTGAGTGGCAACTACAGGTGAGAAGCCCTGTGGTGTTAATGGCCCAATGCCACTATATATATATCTTTGCTTTCCTGGGTAATGCACTTTCAGCTGCTCCAAGCGAGGAAGTGTGAAACCTAACTCAAAAAAAGTGTCGCCAACTCTAAGCAAACAACCCAGTCCAAACCAGAGCAGTTAAAAGAGACCCAGGAGTGTGTATTTATGTTTCAAGTGCAAGTTAGAGGTATGGAATTACCCATTTCCCATGTTTTCCTTATTAACGACTACACTATGCTCATAGAATCCTAGAATCCTAGAATGGCCTGGGTTGAAAAGACCGTAATGATAATTCAGTTCCAACCCCCTGCTGTGTGCAGGTCGCCAGCCAGCAGCCCAGGCTGCCCAGAGCCACATCCAGCCTGGCCTTGGCTGCCTGCAGGGATGGGGCATCCACAGCCTCCTTGGGCACCTGTTCCAGTGGTGGAAATCAGGATGAATTTCTTCAGACAAGCAAATGGTGAAAGATGGAGTAGTGCAGCGGAGTTACTTGATGCTAACACACTTTACTTCTCTTTGTAGTTTCATGTGGTCTTTTGAGAAGATTCACAGGAGCATTGCACACATCTTCCAGGGCGAGCTGGTGGCCAGCTTCGATGAAGAGTTCCGAATTCTGTTCGCGCAGTCAGAACCTCTCGTTCCTCCAGCCAACGTCTGGCAAAGGCAGAGAACCCGTTTGCCATGGCTCCCTTTGGCAATAACATGCCATTCTTTCCTAAAAAAGCACCCCTCATGTTCCAGAGGGACGACAACCTTTTTCCCTCCTTTATGGACAGGGTTGATCCAGACAGGTACTTCCTGTCCAATTTCCGGCGCGACGATTTGTTACGCCACACCGTGGAGGGGTCAGCCATGCGGATGTACAAAAAGGTGGAGATGGAGAACGCTCAGATGGACCCCGTCAGGGGTTTTCTCCGTTCCAAGCAGCTGGAGTTGGATGCCTTTAAGAGGCACAGTTTTGCAGAAGGAACGTTTGAAAATTTTGCTTCTTCTAAGCAGTATGCCAGGCAGATGTTCATGAACAATATGGACGAATTTAAAATCCAGTCTAGTCATTTCCAGAAGGATCAGTTCTACCAGTACCAGTTTGAACACCCCCACCTTTCTGGCAGACCCCAGGGATTCTTTGACAGAATACGAGGTGGCAGGCCAGGATTCAATGAGTTGGAAGAGGGAGGACCTCTTCCCTACGGAGAGGGACCCAGATACCCCGAACTCGAATCCGGCTTCCCACAGGAGGGTTTCCCCTTAAGGCTGGATTACGTGCCTTCAAATTCTTCCAGGGAAGTGAGACACGGCTCTGATCAGCTGAACCCTGCAGGCAATGGCCCAATGGGAATGATGCTCAGACGGCAGAATATAGGACAGAAGTTTATTTGCCAGACTTCTCCTACGCAGAAGCAAAGCCTGGAACAGCGCCTGTTCTTACAAGACAAAGATGAGGACCAAGATCAGGACAAGAACACTCAGGAAAATAGAACAGGTTTACGCAACTGGAGGATTTCTTCATACCTCAGTGCATACCAGTCAGAACCAGAAGAAGGTCTCCCAATGCCCATGGAATCGGAAGCGTACAACGATGTTCTCGGGGATCCCCTCGCAAAGCACCCCACTGACCTCATCCCAGCATTCAAATCCCCTTTGTCTTTTAACAGCAAGTCACTGGCGGTTGAAAATGCCAAGGAATTTGCAGATCCTGAAAGAGGAGGTGAAGATTCACCTATGATGAAACAAGACGCCTTCAGGACCAGAATAAATCCCTTGATCCAGAGGAGCTCAAGACTCAGGTCCTCTCTGATTTTCAACGCTGCCAAGTTAGATCAGCCTAACACAACAATAGAAAAGGTTCAGATGATCCATAAGGAACAAGTGTCCAATGAACTGACAAAGGACAACGAAACTATAAAGACAGCCACCTCGTCCAAAGTGGCAGAGCTTTTGGAGAAATACAAAGCTGTGGGCAAAGACGCCGAGCGAGCTACCGTCACTCACACCAAAGCTGTTTCTAGTTTTCTCCAGGAGGAATCACAGAACGCGGAGAAGAAATGCACCAAATCTCCTGCAATATAAGATTCTGGAGAGCAGAGTACTGGAGTCCAAAGACTCCTGCAGTACTTACAAGATGCACGGAGAGACCGACAGGGCGTTTGGAATGGCTTCGTCGACCCCGCAGCTCATTGATGCTTTGAGTAAAGATCCCTTAGCACATCTGGGCGCTAAAGTGGACAAATTATCGTCCCGGTTTTACCCTATAGAGAGTAAACCTGCTCTTCCAGAAAAGGAAAGTCTTATATTTGTAGGAGATACTCAGAAATTGGCTCTTCCAGAAAAGAAGGAAAGAGTGACGTTCAAGGAAGACGCTGAAAAATTGGTCAGTGCGGAACTGAAGAAACCACAGGTGAGGACGGGCACCACATCAGTCATCGAAAACCTGTCTAAAGGTCCAGGGTCTGACAGCTCCCTCAATAAATCTGAGGAAGAGTGTTCCAAACAGGAACAAAATACAATGGAATTTTTAAGAAAAGGATCCCTACGGTTGAAGCAGTTTCTGAACCCGAAAGGTGAAAAGAAACTGGAGGAGGAACCCAATTCTGAGGTCGGAAAATCTGACAAACAGCCCGTGGGTCTCAAAAGATCCTCCATAGGCGACTGTCAGGAAATGCTGATGGAGGAAGAAAAAAACCATAAATTTGCAACGCCGCTTCCTCCCAAAAGCAGCCAAGCGACGCAGGGCAGATTTCCTTCATCCACAGCCAACATTCTGTACAGCAGCAATCTCCGTGATGACACCAAGGTGATTTTGGAGCAAATCTCTGCTAACAGCCAGAAGAACAGAGCTGAGCTGGCCAAGCAGCTGCCATCCACCAGCAATCCCGATCTTTCTAAGTCAACTATGAGCTTGGAAAGGAAAACCGAGAAGGAGAAAAGCTGCAACATCCACAGGTCGGAGAGCTTCGGGAGCCAGAAACGAAACCTTCAGCGGCAGCCGTCGGAGGACAGAGACACCCTGCTGAAAAAAATGGAGAACATGAGGAAGGAAAAGAGGGTGTACAGCAGGTTTGAGGTCTTCTGCAAAAAGGATGAGCATACGGGTCAGAGCGAGGAGGAGTACGACACGGACGCCAAAGACAAGAAGATGGGAAAATTCATGCCCAAAATCCTGGGGACCTTCAAGACCAAAAAATGATCATAGGAACGCTATTTAGTTCCGTCTTGTCACTGACTGTCAAAGCCGATGGGGAAGAAACGCGTTTATGATGGCTGTGAAGCTCTTCGAGGTTGGCAGGTGGGATGTGTTCAGCATTGCTCCTATGGCACAGATTGCCCCGTAGGGTCGCGTGGTAACAGGAAACCTTATTACAGTATATTTAAAATAAAACTATTAAATTGCCAAGATGCTTAAAATAACGATGTCTCTTTATCTGACGGTCAGGGAGTCCTCCCAGTAGTCAGGAAAAACAATTCTGCTTTCAGTAAG
Source organism: Lophura nycthemera (assembly GCA_021292215.1). NCBI lineage: Eukaryota > Metazoa > Chordata > Aves > Galliformes > Phasianidae > Lophura > Lophura nycthemera. Next base: position 49,714 of record JADANK010000357.1, read on the forward strand.
GAAAGAAACAGAAAAAAAATATAAAATAAATGGTTGAATTCAGTCATGTCAGCAAAGCACTTACGTTGTTTCTCAGTGCAGATTTGGTTACTTTGCATGAATGGCCGAGCTGATACGTCTCCCTTTTTGAAGAATGACAGGAGAAAAATGTACACGAGTAACTTTTGTTCCCCTAGGTGTGACTGTGGTCTGGTCTGGCAGAAATGCCCAGTTTTCCTACTTACTGCTTTATCAGCCTGCTGGTTAACTGTTATTATTGGTTTGTTTTCTTGTGTGTAATGGAAGCATTGCATTGGGGACTGAGCTGAGAACAGCAGCTGGGAGGCCATAAAAGAAGAAAGTGACGATTAATTGATGGAGAAAGAGATGATTTCAGAACCATTGTCACGCTTTTCAGCTGAGCGAGAATTTAAGCCTTTATAGTTAAGTAGTGATTTATGTAACCCCGATCCATTAGTGGAGAATTCCTGTGAAATTCCACAAAGTCATTAAAAGAAGGGGGAGGGCTGTTAGCATCTTTGGTTCGAGATCAGAAGCGCTTTACTCACAGCTTCCTTGCAGGGCTTTGGTATCACGCTTGGGCACGCAGTGTTGAGCACAGCCCGGATCAATCAGTAATTAATTACAAGTGGCAGAACCGGTCAGGTTTGTGCTGATGTGCTGCGTTGCAGAGCCGTGACGGACAGAAGATGCAGAGGCCAAGAAGCAGTCGGACAAAGGCTTGAGTTTCCCTTTTCCCTCAGCTTGGGCTGTTTCCACGAGCATCCCCTAGGAATTGCCAAACTGGGATCTGACTTCATTTTCCTTTATTTTTCCTGGCTAAGGAGGTGGGAGAGAGGAATGATCACGCGTGGAAATAGGCTTCTGCATTTCTCTGTTTCCATCGGCCGGAGTTACAGGTTTGGCTCCTGAGCTGCAAGCTCAGCAAACCTGCTGAGGCTCACGGCTGATGGACGGAGGCTGCTTCAGATCCTGAAGGTAACTGTGAGCCTCAGCTGCTCTCGTTAGGACACCGCCTCCCCCGGCAGCAGGTTTACCTGGTTTGCGTAGCTGTAACTATGGCTTTTTTCCTGCTTATTGGAAAACTTAGGAAATGAAGATATGAAAGAAAATTACCCAATCTCCAAATTACTGCTGATGGTGGTAAAAAAAATAAAAATAAAACAACTGTAAGAATCAAGGGAGCTTATCATTTTAATATAAGAAATTCAACCTAGAAGTAACATTTGAGAGGAAAAATAAGGAAGAACCAGTCAAAATCGGGGAAAAAAAAGGCTGAAGTAGCATTCTTATTAATATTCCATATTATACAAACGTATTCTATCTCAGAAACAAGCTGTAATCGGTCACATAGCTACAAATTCATAAGTCAGGGCTGTACACAAACGCCATCTTGGTACTGGATCGGATCCGCTGGCTGAGAAGTCCCAAAATGAGCTGCAGTGATTGAGACACCTGTCAGATGTACAGATAGAGCCTCGCCATGCCCTGCTGTTATATCCTGCTGTGTGTGTGCATGCACACGTGGTACTGCGATGTACACCAGCCCTGTTTGGGTAACACAGATAGTTTCCTACTTCCCCAGCCTTTCACAAACCTGCTCCAATGTCGTTCTATGCGAGACGCTGGGAATGGGACTATTTCTGTAGGGGCAGATCAGACAAACATCGTGGAATTCTGCTGTCCCTGTTTGGGTTGGCAGGATTTGATCCTGCTCAGCACGGTGTGTCCTGTGTACAAATGTGTTCCTGACCAGAACTAGAATGGCTCATCTCTTGTGGTGCTGAGTTGGTCAGCAGCTGCTGTGGGTTCTATGCAAATACTGCTGAATGAGTCATAGTCACAGAAAGGCTTCGGTTGGAAGGAAGCTCACAGATCAGTCAGTTCCAACCAACTGCCGTGGGCATTGTGGTCCTCCAGGCCGTTCTAGGATTCTGTGATTCTATGGATCACTATGGATCCCATGGATCCCTATGGCATCCTATGGATCCCTATGGCATCCTATGGATCCTTATGGCATCCTATGGATCCTTATGGCACCCAATGGGTCCTTATGGCACCCTATGGGTTCCTATGGTACCCTATGGATCCCTGTGACACCTTTGGGTTCTCTGGGCAGCCTGCTCTGGTGGTTGGTGACCCTGCACACAGCAGGGGGTTGGAATCAGATGAGAATCGTGGTCCCGTTCAACCCAGGCCATTCTACATCCTGCTTTCATCCGTCAGGACCCCCAGGTCTTTCTCCATAGAGCTGAACAATTCCGTTGGTAATGACAGAAGCCATTCTGAGGCCGTTACAAAGGTAGTGTTACAGTCCACCACTTCTCAGCCTGAGCCTTGTTCGCAGTGAGCGTTGGATCACAGAATGACAGAACCACCGAGGCTGGAAGAGACCTGCGAGATGTTGGTGCTGCCCTTCGGTGGGCTCACAGCCCGAAAATGAGCTCCGGGCTCCTGCTGCAGTGAACGAGAACCGGCAGCTCAGACTACAGGTCCACACGCTGCGTGGGATGCTCCCTGCACAGACCTCCCCCTGCCCTGTGCTGTATCAGCTGTTCAGAGACAGGCAGGAATTGCCTGCTTTATGAATAGAGCAGGATAAAATAGGATTTTATACGGCTGCATTTCCAACCCCCTACCAGACTTAGGTGACCAGACTAGATACCAAACGTAAAGGTGCTATTTTCTTTTTAATTTAGCCATAGACTTCGGTGTTTAGGTACTAAAAAATAAGATGGACAAGCTATCAATGGCAGCACTCCTCACATTTTGCAGTTTAATGCCTGAATTCTCTCTTTAACCATAGTTCCAAAGCTAACAACACTAACCTCTCACAAGTGAAGTACAGTTTCAGGGACAGAGACCTATAGAAATTAAATAAGAAGAACGTATAAAGAATCAGCATGTGACCAGTTTCAAAATGGACTCTATGTAAAGGACCAATGAAAACTATGGGATGTGACGCTGCAGTCCCACTGCTGCCTGGTGACAGCTTCGTGATGCTGCAGCAACAGCACCTCTTGCTTTCTGAAAGGAAAAGAAGTTGCCATCATCTTACATATTGAACAGGACATCCCTTGTACATTTCCCCCTGCAAACAGCCACTAAACTATACATTTTGTCTGTAGTGCAACACAGAATATTCATTATTCCAGTGCTTATACGATGAATACATGGTAGGTAGAGTATTAAGTATTCTAGCAGAGCTCACTCATACTTCAAAGGCTTTTCTACTTGCTTGCGTTGAAAGTAATCATCACTGATTTTGCTTATTCAGGCTTTCATCCGCTTACCCTGAAAGAGTCATACATCAATTAGTGTGATACAAAATGCAGGGCTTGAAGATGAAGATAAGGATGAAGAGTTCAGCCTCCTTGATCTTCAGGAAGCAGACAGTTAATTGTTCCTGCTCGAAAAAGGCCTGGACCGAGGCAGTGCCTCTGAGCCTACTGAAGAAATGTGACCGTCTGAAGACAGCCGAGTGTGGGAACGCTGCAGCCCTCCGTGATTTTTTGCAGCAGTGAAAATCAGGAATACGGACAGGACTCTCACGGTATGGGAGCAAATAGTTGGGAAGATTGGAAGGCAAAAGGATTCGTTTCTTTTCCCTGTTGGTTTGTCCCAGGAAAGCAGCACGTTGTTCCAAGCAATGAATCCCTGTTCAGCTGGGACAGCTTTTATACTGAGCTCCCGTTTGCTGCTCCTGGCTTCGTTAGGGGGCTGATGAGGCCTGGTTTGAACTCTTCCATGTTGGCTCCTCGTGCTGTTGGGAGGAATTCCGTATCGGAAGAGTCTGCAGTGCAGATTTGCATATGGTTCCATAGGCCTGAGAATAACTGCCCATGGATGCCTTCGGATCGCCAGCAGCTCCCACGTTTGCAGTGATATGGAACATCTTCTTACTGCATCTCAGAAGGGGGTGAACATCTCTGCTGTGAAATTCAGTATTTCGTGGGTTCTGGGTGAGAAATAAAAGCCGAGGCAGTTAGGAATCTGCAAACAGCTTTCTGAAACACAAATAAGGAACGCAGAATTTGCATCATCTGAGCAGTAGAAGGCATCGTGAGTGTTAACAAGCAAACACTAAGGACAGTGTGCTGAAAATGGCATGAGGGAGAAAGGCTTTCAAATAGGAATGTCAAGGATGAGCTAATGGCACTGGAGCAAAAAGGCCTGTTGGGATAGTAACTATTTCCAAAGGTAGTGAATGCTTTAAATAAATGCACAAAACAGATCATCGTTCCCCAAAATACCCTCCTGGTTTCTGCCAATCGAGTGGCTTGGTGAGTGTCTGAGCTGGAAGCTGCAGATGGATACCAATCCAGCAATAAAGGTTAATAGTGTGCCAATGCAAATGCTCAGACTGCTCAGACGGCTGAGAACAAGAGCTGCTCGAGCCTGGCTGGGAGCTGAAAGTGAACGCCGAGCGAGTGGGAATGTCAGAACTTTTCAGCTCCTGCTGAGGCTGCGGGAGAAAGATGGAAAAGTCATCATTCACCAAACACACCATCGGTCACAATGCTGAGGAGCATCCACTGCCGCTGACAGCGGTCAGTGTCAGCCTGTTTAGGGAACAAATACAAAGCACAGGCGGTGTGCAGCACCGTCCTCTCCCCGTTAGGCACTTACAGCTGCAGGGAGCGAGTCACAGGTACCCACAGATCCTTAAATCACGTTGTTCCTGTCTTTCACTGAGAGGTGGTGAGGCTCAGAGAGGCTGTGGATTCCCCACCCCTGGAGGAGCTCCAGGCCGGGCTGGACGGGGCCGTGGGCAGCCTGATGTACTGCCTGGTTTAGTCACTGTGGCAGGGGGTTGGAAATGATGATCTTAGCGGTCCTTCCAACTCAAGCCATCCTGCGACTCCACAGTTCTCTTGAATGCTTAAATATTCCGGGGAAAAAATTGTGCTCATAAAGCCATCAGTCAGCATCAGGCATGTTGGAGGTGTAAGGTTAAAGCCACACCTCCGTCCTCAGTGATTGCTTCACATGGGGTTTTAAAGCTACACTACCAGAGAAAAGGCTGGGAATGCAGGTATTGCAGCACCGAGGATTAGAACATGAGAGCTCCTACCTGAATCTACTGCATATTAGGCGTAAGTTACGACGGGTAATTTCCAGACACACTTCAGTTAGCACACTCTGCAGCACTGTACTAAAGGATATTCACATATTCTCTGCAAGCCCAACTGCCTTATTAAACTCAGCTACTGGCACATTTCACTGACGCTACGTACAGGCAATGAAACTGATTCCTTCTGATGGGCACTCACTAATTAATAACTCGCAGCGACATCACTTGCCTCTCATCTGAGTTTCTTTACCAAGTTACAAATCATGATATTCGGTCACTGAACGGTTATCTGTTTTTTCTGCAGAGGGCTGCTACTTACACAGGAAAGGTTCTGTACACTTGCAGGAAGCAGCTGAGGATTTGCATTTGCCCACGCGATTTGTCTCCTCTGCTTCCCATCGCTGGCAGTTCTCGTCTGCTGAGGAGGTGGTGCAGAATGGTTCCTGATCACAGCACCAGAATTTGCATTACCTGCTGGAGGAAAAATGTGAGAGAAAGTAGGAAAATCATGAGGACAAAGAATGCATTGAGAGTAGGGACAGAATAGAAAGACAGAGTCAGCCTCAGCCACTTCCCTTCCTCTTACAGGACAAAAATATTCAGAATGAATCATAGAATCATCATCGAATCCTAGAATGGCCGGGTTGAAAAGGACCACGATGATCACTGAGTTCCAACCCCCTGCTGTGTGCAGGGTCACCAACCAGCAGCCCAGGCTGCCCAGAGAGCCCATAGGTGCCATAGGGATCCATAGGGTGCCACAGGGACCCATAGCAGTGCCATAGGGATCCACAGGCTGCGCTAAGGATGCATAAGTTCCTTAATGCACCCTGCAGATGCATAGGTCACCTTTGGGTGCCATAAGGATCCATAGGGTGCCCTAAGAATCCATAGGGTGCGATTGGGATCCATTGAGTGCCATAAGGATCCATAGGGATGCCCTGAGGATGCGTGGGGTGCCATAGGGACTCATAGAATCACAGAATCATAGAATGGCCTGGGTTGCAAAGGCCCACAGTGCTCACCTGGTTCCAACCCCCTGCTGTCTGTGTGCAGGTCGCCAACCAGCAGCCCAGGCTGCCCAGAGCCACAGCCAGCCTGGCCTTGGATGCCTGCAGGGATGGGGCATCCACAGCCTCCTGGGGCAACCTGTTCCAGTGCCTCACCACCCTCTGGCTGAAAAACTTCCTCCTCACAGCCAACCCAAACCTCCCCTGGCTCACTTTAAAGCCATTCCCCTCGTCCCATCACCACCACCCTCACAAACAGCCATTCCCCTCCTGTTTATCCGCTCCCTCCAAGCACTGAAGGCCACCATCAGGTCTCCCTGCAGCCTTCTCTTCTCCGAGCCAAACGAGCCCAGTTCCCTCAGCCTTTCCTCACAGCAGAGCATTCAACTGCAGGGTGGCAGTACCTACTTCGAACAGCAGAGTGTGTGATGGGGTTGTATGTCACACTGATCTTGGATCTCTGACACGAAGACGCTGAGAAGTCTTTGCTCTGGTTCGATAGCTCTGCCTGGACACTGCCTGCACTTCCAGCATCCACGTGTGGCTGCTTGGGCAGAGGTGGTGTTGGCACTCTGTGGCTTTTCCTGGTGGATTAAAGTCGTAGGATTGGAATATGGAAAGAATGGTCTGGGTTGAGACTGACTGAATGCAGTGCCTCCTCTCTGCATTTGCTCCTTTGGATTGCTATTTATTTTCTTTTCAAGGATCATCTACAGAAAAAAGAGAAGCTGGTTAGACTTCAAACAGCTAAAATCAAAGCAGGGGAATAAAAGACAAAACGTAGGAGACAAACGTGCAAATAAATTATTTCACAGGATATGAAATGATTATATTAGTACACCAGATTCCACTGATTATTTCTGAACGATGCTGCTGTAGGTAAGTCCTGATATATTGCAACTGGCAATTAGAATTCCTGACTCTGTTTCCCAATCCTTCATACAAAAAAAAAAAAAAAAGGCTGTTTACAAGGGTGGATGGTGATAGGAAAAAGGGAAATGGCTTTAAAGTGAGCCAGGGGAGGTTTGGGTTGGATATTAGGAGGAAGTTTTTCATGCAGAGGGTGGTGAGGCAGTGGAACAGGTTGCCCAAGGAGGCTGTGGATGCTCCATCCCTGCAGGCATCCAAGGCCAGGCTGGATGTGGCTCTGGGCAGCCTGGGCTGCTGGTTGGCGACCTGCACATAGCAGGGGGTTGGAACCAGGTGAGCACTGTGGGCCTTTGCAACCCAGGCCATTCTGTGATTCTGTGATTTTGAAAATGAATTTGGCATTGGAAAGAAGATAAAAATATTCTCAGCAAAAAGAAAGAATGGGCTGAAGCATTAAGAAAAAGGATTGACTCAATAGATGATTTTAGTACATCTTGAGGGAGAATATCGATACACAAAATTGGCATTAACCATTTCAAAGGCAGAATCTATGTGCCAAAAAAAGGTAACTCTACGCTGTTTCTTCCCATCCCTCTAGAATTGTGTGAAGCTGATTCATAAATGGTCAGACATCCACTCCAGCTCATCCACAGCCTTTTCTCACCTCCCTCTACATGGCTGTTCCCATGGGATGCTTAGGGTGGGAAGGACCTTTAGGACCAGGCAGCCCCAAGCCCTGCTGCAGGCAGCGGCAGCCCGCACAGCCCAGGCTGCTCACAGCCCCGTCCAGCCTGGCCTTCAGTGCTGCCAGGGAGGGACGTCCGCAGCCTCACTGTGCAACCTGTTCAGTGCATCACCACCCTCACAGTAAAGAATTTCTGCCTAATCTCATCTCAGCGCCCCCTCTTCCAGCTTAACCCATTTACTTACCCAGCATCAGAACCCTTCCGAGGTTCTGGGTCTTGGTGCAACCTGCAATCTGCTCTCACCCTCCCCTGAGCACAGCCATCACCAGTTTGACACGTGACAAGAATCAGTTAAAACTTGTTTCTTACCCTTTAACCGAGGTTATGAACAGTGTGCTAACATTTATAACATCTTTTCTGCCTGCGTTCAGTACCCATGTAGTCATCTGCTCATGACTCCTAACACTTTTCCACAGCAAAATCTGTAAGTTTCTCTCTCCATCAAAGACCTCAAAGAAATTTTAAGTAGGCTCAATTCTCTTTTTCTCCAAACCAACTGGATTTTTCCTCACCCTGGGAAGGTTTAGCAGCCGTTCTCACTGCACCTCTCCATCCGTAAGCTTCCTTCTCGGTCTTCTCACTGCCACTCTTTCCAATGCCTGTTTCACTGCATTCAAACTCCTACATTCATTTTGCAGCTCCTGCTCTTCTCACCATCCTCCTGCTCTGCCTCGTAATGATAAACTGTTCACCCTGAAATCACATCCCCTTTTGTTGCTCCTTTTATTTCTTTTAGTTTATTCGCTGTGGCTTTCCTCCCCAGCCTCTCACCACTGCCCAGCACAGTCCATCCCCCCATCCCATCCCATCCCATCCCATCCCATCCCATCCCATCCCATCCCATCCCATCCCATCCCATCCCACCCCACCCCACCCCATCCCCTCCCCTCCCCTCCCCTCCCACAGTTACATCTGATTTGTCTCCTTGTCCTTTCTCTTCCTTAAGCATTACTGAAATGTGAGCTGTAGTTACCTGTGTTGCCTGCAGCCCCTTCCTGCATTCTCGCTCCTCCTCTGTTCTTTTACAGCAGATCTCACCCCCTCACCTTATTTCACCCATTCTGTACTCATCTACAGCCAAATTCCTGAGCCAGTTTAGAACCAGCATCAATGTGTAATCCTCATTCCATGCCCTCTTCTCCCTTTCCAGCTGAAGCTCTCATTTTTCTTATTTTTTAATCCACTCTTTTCCCTCTTTTTTAAACCTACAGGGACAGTCCAGCTTCTTATTTTCCTTTTGATTTCAGCACGTACACCAAAGCTATCAGAACGCTGCTTTTCCCTTTTTCCCTGCACAGTCCAAGATCCAGCATCACGCTTTTTTTTATTATTATTATTTTTTTCCTTGATTATTACATCATTTTCTGATTTTTCAAGTTCTGTTATTTCTCCATGAGTGTGTCCAGATACGGCTCCTAACACTTGTGGGACATCCCTTATTTCTTCAATACAAAGAGACAGACTTCCATTACCTAAACAAACGGCAGGGTTATCCATCACGGGACTCACTGAGCTGCACTTATCCTTCACTTGCTCTTCCTTCTCTGTCAGTAGTTCTGCCATGTGCAGACTAGGAGACAAGAAGCTGAGAGCAGCCCCGTAGAAAGGGATGTGGGGGTTCTGGTTGTTGGCTTCCCCATAATGGGGGACGGAGGTGCTGATTTCTCTTTTGTGATGGCAACAGGGCCCAAGGGAATGGCACGGAGCTTTGCTGGATTTGGGGACATGCTGGGGGTTGGGAAAAGGGTGGTGGACGTGGAACAGGCTGCCCAGGACAGTGGGCACAGCCCTGGGATGCTGGAGCTCGAGGAGAGTTGGGACACTGCTCTCAAACGTGGGGTTTGGTGGCCCTGTGTGGAGCCAGCAGATGGAATCAGTGACTGACCCTGCTGGGCAGCTGCCAACTTTTGGGGTATTCTATGATGCTGCAATTCCGAAATCTGTCAGTTCTGTGTTTGTGATGCATCGTGCAACGGCTCTTGACTGCCACTGAGCAATCGGCTTGTATTTCTACTACAAAACCCACTCACACCACAAAGGAGCTCAGAGAGAAAGGGAAGGGGGGCCCCAAAAAACCCCTCCAGCTCCTCCCGGCCCACCCAGGACCATCTGCCAAACGGAGGACAGGCTGCACAATGGGAACCCGAGTTAAGGACTGCTGAGGAAGGAGGAGCAAACAGGTGGAAGGGGCCCCTCCCAGAGCTGTCCCAGCAACCCCCAGCCCCATTATCTGGGTGTGAAACCCACCCTGATCAGCCAGCAGCAGATCTCCAGATCACCTTAAAGGCAGCTGCTACCTCGGAGCTGGCCACATTATGGGATGTAGGGGAAAAGCAGTTTGGTATCACACAGGACTTATTATGGGATGCTTAAGGAAGGAACCAAAGGCAGGAAAAGAGAGAAGTTCAGGTGATTTGCAGAGAAACAAGTGTGGAAAATAAGTGGTTAAAGGTGTTCAGACAGCCAGTCTCATGTACAAAGCTGGTCTATATGCTTATCTGCAGCTGATCAATGCAATTTATTCTACCTTATTAATATTTTTTAACTCTTTCCTGTGAGAGGGGCTCTTTATTTTGTCTGCATGTATGAGCACGGCTCTGAGGGCCCACCTGCCCATTATGCCAGCAACGGTGTGGACGTGTGTGCAGGCATGTGATGGCCAGCAGAGATGAAGCCCCTCTCGTTATGGAGGGCTCCATCTGCCTGGGAGCACAAAGGTGAGTGGGTCCCTACGGGCCAGCCCTGGCACTGAGAGCACCCCTGTTTGTCCAGGTTTGAAAGCACGAGGTTTGGGAGCACAAGTGGCACCAGATAAAGGACATGGGAAATCCAGGCCGTCTGTGTGTGCACAATCTGTACCTGCAGCTGGAGTTGGGCAGCGTTTTCAGGGACTCGTGTCGTAGTGCAGTAACTGGGGGCAACCACAGAATCATAAAATGGCCTGAGTTGAAAAGGACCATAATGATCACTGAGTTCCAACCCCCTGCTGTGTGCAGGGTCACCAACCGGCAGACCAGGCTGCCCAGAGAACCCATAGGGTGCCATAGGGATCCACAGGGTGCCATAGGGATCCATAGGGTGCCATAGGGATGCAGAGGGTGCCATAATCAGAATCATGATAGAATCCTAGCATAGCCTGGGTTGCAAAGCAGCACAATGCTCATCTGGTTCCAACCCCCTGCTATGTGCAGGTCCCCAACCAGGAGCCCAGGCTGCCCAGAGCCACATCCAGCCTGGATGGATGGGGCAGAAACAGTAAGGAAGAGGTAACAAATTATGAGGCAGAGATAAAAGGTTGATGGAATCAGGCTGTAAATACAATAGCAAGCCTCGGATAAATTGTGAACCTGGAGTACTCAATCAAGGGGGAACGGGAGGAGTTGTTGGTGTTGGGGTGCTGTGATTTGGTTTCAGTTGTGCACTCCTGTTTGCAGGATGTCCACCATTGCAGTTGCAAATTAACACTTTTTCACAGGAGGTTCGGTCTCCAAAAAATCATTCATTTCTCACACTACTGGCAGGACCTGGGGACGCACAGCGGCAGTCGCCTCATCTCTCAGGTTGATGGATCCAACACATTTTGTTCTAACAGGTCTGGAGCCCCAGTACAAGAAAGCAGGGAGCTGCTGGAGAGGGTGCCAGAGGAGCACAAGATGGAGGGGCCAGCACCTCCTGAAGAAGACGGCTGAGGGAGCTGGGTTTGTTCAGCCTGGAGAAGAGAAGGCTGCGGGGGAATCATTGCCAGCCTTCCAGACCTCAAGGGGCCTCAGAAGGAGGGAGGGTCACTCTTTGAAGGGGAGTGACGCAGGACAGAGGGAATGGTTGAATTGAGGGAGGGGATTTAGGTTGGATAGGGGGAATTTTTGCTGTGAGAGCGGGTTGGTGAGGTCTGGAACAGCTGCCCAGAGAGGCTTGTGGTGCCCCGTCCTCCTGGAGGGTGTTAAGGCCAGGTTGGATGGGGCCCTGAGGCAACCTTGGCTGCTGTAGGTGGATTGGTGGCCCTGCATGTGGTGGGGGTGGAGCTGCTCCTGGTCCCTTCCAACCCAACCATTCTGTGATTCTGTGTGAATGAGATGAAACACCACACTGTCACTGTAAGAATGTAAGGAAAGCCCAAGGGAAGGCAAATAGAAGAAAATGGCAGAATTCAGTCAGTCCAAGAATGACAGATACTTGGGGGATTAAGGCTTCAGAAAACAGGGCAAAAGGATGTACCTCATACAGTTTGTTTCGATATTCTGCCACAGACAGCTGAGTGTCATCACCTAAAGGAAGAATCACATCGTAACCCAGAGAGGGCTCCCTGGCAGGGCAATGAAACCTGGGAAGAGGACAACACGGTGTAAGGCACTAAGACTAAACCCCACGGATTAATATTATGCTAAATTAACTATTGTTAAGTCATCTAGCGTGACCTCTAGAGTAAACAGGCTTAGAGAGGGTAAGGAATTAACTTTTTTTTCTTTCTACAATTAGCATAAAGGCAGCTCGTGCTAAAAGCAGCTTTATAGCATGTGAGCAGAATGCAGGGATTGGCACGTGGCATTGCTCACCTTCTCACATACGGATGCTGAAGGGCCTCCTCTGCCGTCAGTCGTTTATCAGGGTTAAACACCAAAAGCTTCTTCAGAAGATCTAAGGCAGGCAAAGGAGTAGAGGATGGTAAAATCTCCTCAAACGTTACCCGTTGCCTACAAGTTAGGAAACAAGTAGATAAGCTCACATCATCTATTTCACAGTCCTCAGGGTCCTGAGAGTTGGAAGGGGCGTCTGAGGGCACTGTTCCTTCCTTGTCCCTTCTTTATGATAGAGGGGACCGTTCCAGCTGAAGGTCAGGACTCTGGTTTAGCCACAGCATCCATCTGCAAGCCCTCAGGTCCAACAGATCCCCTCACTGCCCTGAGGCACAGCACAGTGCAGGAAGTTCTCTCCCTGTGGCGCAGACGAGGCAACTTTTCTTTTGGCATTTCATCACTTCAGCAGGAAGTCGTGCTAACTTGGGTGCAAAGTCCCACAAAACTGGAGGTGAAATTCACTCCAGGTGTTTGCCCAAATTCCCTCACACACCTCACGCCTGAGGACTCGAGCATCTCTGGGCACATCCCTCTGTGGCATCCGTAAATGGATGCTTATCCTCCAGAAAGCCAGAAGGATACTCTGGGAGGCCAGCTGAAGAAGTCATCGATAAATAGGCATGCATCGTTCACACGAGCAGCAGGAGACCTGATGGACATCACGGTCTGAGCCCTCAGCTAACCCTCCAAACATCAGGTCTGTCTGTGAGCATCCAGAGAACCCATACCGCTCACAGCTAGGAGGACAGTACTGCCAGTTCCCTCCTGAGGAGGGATGCCCAGATCACAGCAGATATGAGTACAAAGTAATTAGAAACTGGTACGTAACTTGCTATGGCCTTAGGCTTGTGCAGAAGTGTTGCATTTCCTAATATTTACTAATTAGGTATGTAATAATTGACTCAAGCAGAATTGTGAATAACAGGAGAATTCAACAGAACCGTGAGAGAGAAAATGAAAAAACCTAAAAGTCACACAGAGAGTCATTAAACAGCTGGAATGAAGCTGTCAGCCTAAATAGATTCAGGTTCTCCACGTGTGAACCAATGATATTACATAGGTCATGCAATAAGAAATATTACATGAGTAATATTAAGTAAGTAATAAGGAAGCTGTAATACCTCCTATTTACTTCCATGGGAACTGCAGCAGTTACAAAGAGCACAATAACACTATTTGAGAGCGCAAATTCTCAGCTAGGAAACATAATCTTTAAACAGTCACCACAGCGATGCATTTTTGCCACCTTTATCTACGTTTCCATGTCAGACACCATTTGTCAGACTGCCATCTGTCACAGGCAACAAAATGCAATGGAATATCGGGGGGAACGTTCAGCCTCTACTGCCATACCTCCAACATCCACCTCTGGTGTTGTGGGCCTACATGATAAAATGAGCCCCCATAGACACCCAAACAACTCAGGATAGTCAAAATTTCTCATTTGGAGAAACTGCACATGACAAAGAGCTTGCAATCATAGAATCATAGAATGGCCTGGATTGTTGAGTCCCAACCCCCTGCTGCGTGCAGGGTCACCAACCACCAGACCAGGCTGCCCAGAGAACCCATAGGAGTGCCATAAGGATCCACAGGGTGCCATAGGAACCCATAGGGATCCACAGGGTGCCATAAGAACCCATAGGGTGCCATAGGGATCCATAGCAGTGCCGTAGGATCCATAGCAGTGCCATAAGAACCCGTAGGGTGCCATAGAGATCCCATAGGGTGCCATATGGACCCACAGGGTGCCATAAGAACCCATAGGGTACCAAAATCATAGAATCATGATAGAATCCTAGCATGGCCTGGGTTGCAAAGGCCCACGACGCTCATCTGGTTCCAACCCCCTGCTATGTGCAGGTCGTCAACCAGCAGCCCAGGCTGCCCAGAGCCACATCCAGCCTGGCCTTGATTGCTTGCAGGGATGGGGCATCCACAGCCTCCTTGGGCAACCTGTTCCAGCACTGGAAGGTGAACACTGGGATAACTTTTTGTACTCGCTAAACAGCCGTTGTTGACATCTGAGACACATTTAACATAGAGAGCTTACCGGGAACTCATGCGGTCAATAATCGAGGCCCTGTAGTCTGATTCGCATAGCCATAATATCTGTCAACAACAAAGTGATAGTCAACGATTAGCAGAGCTTTATAGTTTATGTAGGAAAGCAAACACATGGCATTAAAATGTATAAAAGAGAGGAAATGAGCCTAATAAATGTCATAGAAAATTATTCTAATAGAGATCAGGAAATCTTATGGAGTGGGGACAGAATATTTACTTACACATTTTCTAACAGTGTTCACAGTTTCTATTTACATTCTCATGGGTTTCATAAACGTGCTCTCACACTCCATACTTGGAAGCACCAAGACATGTGAGGCAAAATGACCTGCTCCAAATCGCTGCTTTACAAGAGAATGAGATGCCAGCTGTTTGTACTGCACTGCTGGGTTCTTTTTGACTGCTGGCAGTGAGCTGTTTTCTGGACCTATCTGTCAGACCCTTTAAGTCAACAGTTGCAATGGAATAGTCTTTTGTTTTCAGAATCTTGCTTCTCAGTTCCCTACAAATCTCATGGAAAAGTTGCTGCTCACAGTTCAGTTTTCCTTGTTTGAAAAGTTACATCCTTCCTCATTTGAAGGATGGACTGTTGGATGCATTAGGAATTGGCTGGCTGAATGCAGCCACAGGGCTGTGATCAATGGCTCTGTGTCAGGGTGGAGGCCGCTCACAAGTCTGTGTCCCTCAGGGGTCTTGGGACCGGTGCTCTTCAGCATCTCCATCAATGACAGACGATGGCATCGAGTGCAGCCTCAGGGAGTCTGTGGGTGACACCAAGCTGAGCCGTGCAGTCAATACACTGGGAGGAAGGGAAGTCATCCAGAGGGACCTGGACAGGCTGGAGAAAGTGGGACCATGAGAACCTGATGAGGTTCAGTAAGGCCAAGTGCAGGGTGCTGCACTTGGGATAGGCAATCCCAGGTATTTATACAGACTGGGGGAAGATCTTGAGAGCAGCCCTGTGGAAAAGGACTTGGGGGTCTTGGTGGACGAGAAGCTGGACATGAGCAGAGGGCTGGAGCTGCTCTGCTATGAGGAAAGGCTGAGGAACTGGGCTTGTTTGGCTCGGAGAAGAGAAGGCTGCAGGGAGACCTGATGGTGGCCTTCAGTGCTTGGAGGGAGCGGATAAACAGGAGGGGAACGGCTGTTTGTGAGGGTGGTGGTGATGGGACGAGGGGAATGGCTTTGAAGTGAGCCAGGGGAGGTTTAGGGTGGATGTGAGGAGGAAGTTTTTCATGCAGAGGGTGGTGAGGCAGTGGAACAGGTTGCCCAAGGAGGCTGTGGATGCCCCATCCCTGCAGGCATCCAAGGCCAGGCTGGATGTGGCTCTGGGCAGCCTGGGCTGCTGGCTGGCGACCTGCACACAGCAGGGGGTTGGAACCAGATGATCCTTGAGGTCCTTTTCAACTCAGGCCATTCTATGATCCATTCTATTATTTAGATTTCCAGACCAAAATTACAATTTACTGCTACTACACAAGTCTAACTGAGGTATGATGCTCTGTTTTAAACCTTTGCCATCTTATAAAACTGAAGAATGTTTTGAAGGCCTTGTTATTCCTCTCATCTAATCAAGTACAGGTCCGTTTTACTATAAAATTAGCATTTCTCAATTAAGTTTTCCTTCCTTGGGAAGATGTTAGAAGAAGTCATAACAGATATCTTCTTCCTGATCCAGAGGGGCTGCTGCTTTCTTTCACTCTTTTTATCTCTTCTTTAAGTAACAACTTCCTTCATAGGAAAAAGTCTTACCTTCCGACGATGGGGCAGGAATGACCCTCAAGATCTGCTCTATTTGATTGATGGTTGATGTTCCAGGAAAAAGAGGTTTTCCAAGTAGCAGCTCACCCAGAATGCAGCCAATGCTCCACATGTCTACCCCTTTAGTGTAGCTACGAAGAAGAACAGAACGGAGTTTGGACTATTTTTTTAGTACCTGGCATTCATATAAGCTATATTACCTTATTTTGCAAGAAAATTAAGTTTACTCCATATAAAACCAGAGAAGGAAATATATGAAAGGTGGGTTTCAGAACAAGGCGATATCTACTTGTCACATTACCAACAGTGAAGATACAAAGCTGTATCTGTGTAATACGATTTTTCAGGGCAGAATGCAGCTAGAAAATAGTTACCATTATTTAAGCACATTCAATGGCAAACAGTGGATAGGTTTGCAGAAAGGTTTGCATCGGAACAGAACTTAAAGATGAACGAGTTCCAACCCCACTGCAATGTGCAGGGATTTCCCATTAGCCACACTGCTCAGAGCCTCATGCAGTGCGGGCCTTGAGCACCTCCAGGGACGGGACTTCCTCTCCTTTTCTGGGCAAACTGATCCAGTGCCTACCCACTGTTACATCCTACCTAAATCTACCTCCTTTTATTTCCCCTTCTCCTATCACTACATGCCCTTGTAAAAAGTCCCTTCCCAGCTTTTCTATAGCCCTCCTTTAAATACTAAGAAGGTATAAAGTCTCCCTGGAGCCTTTTCACTTCCCAGCTCTCAGCCTGTCTTCATAGGAGAGGTGCCACAGCCTCTGAGCATCCTTATGGCCTCCTCTGAACTCACTCCAACAGATCAAAATGACGGTCTGCAAAACATCCAGATTTCAAATCTGGGGTATAAAACCCACATGTATTTTCTATTGGGAAGCATCAGCTAGTACTGAAAATCTTCCTTAGGCAAAAGTAGAATAAGCCAAAGCTTTCAGCTCCAGCAGCAAAGAAAAGCAACGTACTCGAAAAGATGAGCAGGGCTGCAGCACCTCCCTGCAAAGACAGGCTGAGGGAGCTGGGCTTGTTGTGAATCATTGCAGCCTTCAGTACCTCAAGGGAGCCTACAGACAGGAGGGGAGTCAGCTCTTGGGAAGGGGAGATGACAGCAGGACAAGGAAATAGTTGGAATTGAGGGAGGGCGGATTTCAGTTGGATGTGAGGGGGAAGTTGTTTGCTGTGAGAGCGGTGAGGTGCTGGAACAGCTGCCCAGAGAGGCTGTGGATGCCCCGTCCATCCCTGGAGGTGTTGGAGGCCGGGTTGGATGGGGCCCTGGGCAGCCTGGGCTGCTGTGAAATGTGGAGGTTGGTGGCCCTGCATGCAGGAGGGAGGTTGGAGCTTTGTGATCCTTGGGGTCCCGTCCCACCCTGGCCATTCTGTGATTCTGTGAAAAGTAGCAAATTCAGGAAAAAAACTGCCTGCTTGGGTCCTTAAAGCCAAATTCTGAATAAGAAGACAGAGGTACTCAACAAAATTTTGCAATGATTCAGATTTAAGGAGAGAAAAAATAGGTCTGGTGGGAGAAAAGATGACAAACAGATGAGCTGATATTGTGGGTAAGCGGTCGATCTAAGAAGCCAGGAAGGAAATGTATATGTAATGAGAGAATTCCCTGCTGCAAAAGAACTTGAAATGCATGTTGAGAAAATGGGACTGCTGACACTGTACCCGGAGCCATCCAAAATGAAAAGATTTAAGACTTCTCAGTCAAAAATTTTCCCCAGCAGTGAAGGAATTACAGAATGCCTTTCTTTTGCTCACTGCACACAGTTACCTCCGGGAGGAAAGTAGGATCTCAGGGGCTCGGTACCAGCGTGTGGCCACGTACTCTGTTAAGGCAGGGCTGCTTTGTTCTTCATCCATCTGACACAAAGAACGGGCCAGCCCAAAGTCACAGAGCTTCACAAAGCAGTCTGCATCCAGCAAGATATTCGAAGGCTGAATTGAAGAAAGGAAAATGAATGAGTTCGTTACGCTCTGAATGGCAGAAGGTCATTATCAACATTCTGCTACTGGTCGTGTTCTTTTCATACATTCCCAGTTAGTGTTTAACAGAAAGTCTGAGTGAAGGATAAGGACTAGGAACTGAAACACACCTTCTGATCCCTGTGAATAACATTTCCTGAATGGATGAATTTAGTGGCTTTCAGGAGTTGATAGAGAATGTAACACTTGTGGATGTCTTTCAGTACATTCCCCTTCTTAATCACAGCATGTAAATCTGTCTCTGTAATACACAACAGGAAAAGATTACCGAGTTGCAAATAGAAGTTGCTCCAAACCAGGTCAGGATGGACCATTTTACAGACTGCAGCCTTTCAAGTGAACTCTCAGTGGAGGTTAACACCTCAATGACTGATCGCATTGCAATAGAGTAACAGAAGCACAGACTACGGAAGGGACCCATAAGGATCATCAAGTGCAACTCCTGGCTCCACGGAGGACCACCCAAAAATCGCAGTCTGTCTGAGAGCACTGCTCAAACACTTCTTTAACACTGGTAGGCTTGGTGCCATGAACCTGCGCTTGGGGAGCTGTTCCAGTGCCCAGACACTCTCACTAAGGAACCTTTACTCACTTGACCCTCCCCTGCTGTAGCTGCATGCTGCTCATTCGGGTCCCAGTGCAGACAGATCAGGGCTTCCCCCTCCTAAAGAAACTGTGGGTCACCATGAGGGAGACTCATTGTGGCCTTCCAGTACTTGGAGGGAGCGAATAACAGGAGGGGAACGGCTGTTCACTCTGTGAGGGTGGATGGTGACAGGACAAGGGGAATGGCTTTAAAGTGAGCCAGGGGAGGTTGAGGTTGGATGTGAGGAGGAAGTTTTTCATGCAGAGGGTGGTGAGGCAGTGGAACAGGTTGCCCAAGGAGGCTGTGGATGCCCCATCCCTGCAGGCATCCAAGGCCAGGCTGGATGTGGCTCTGGGCAGCCTGGGCTGCTGGTTGGTGACCTGCACACAGCAGGGGTTGGAACCAGGTGAGCATCATGGGCCTTTGCAACCCAGGTCATGCTAAGATTCTGTGATCATTCTATGATTATGGCACCCTATGGGTTCTTGTGGCACCCTATGGATCCCTATGGATCCCTATGGCACCCTATGGGTTCTTGTGGCACACTATGGATCCCTATTGAACCCTATGGGTTCTCTGGGCAGCCTGGTCTGGTGGTTGGTGACCCTGCCCATGGCAGGAGGGTTGAAACTAAGTGACCATTGTGGTCCTTTTCAAACCAGGCCATTCTATAATCTGTGATTCTATACCTTCAAGTCCCACATTCAAGTCACTTATGAAAATTAAAATTAGAGATAACAGTCACTAAAATGGAACCTCTCCACCCACCAGTGACTGGAGCCAGTCTGAGTCCGAGCCTGCAGTCTCTATTATCATTATATTATCTATTACTTGCAGATTATGCTACAGTAATTGTTCCATTATTACACAATTTTCTTACAGCAGAATTATATATAGTCTCTTCTACATGCAACTCTGCCATCTCTTCTATCTCTGAAAGTCTTCTGATTTGATGCTCACTGCTCTCCTTCCATTCCAACCCAACATTTCTCTCATCATTGTTATCCCCTCCAAAGTTTCACTGCTGTTCCCATCTAATCACAGGAAGGAAGTGATAACAGGGAAAGAAGAAAGATAACTTGCAAGACAGAGTGTGTTTAAATAGCCAACACAATGCTCAGTCACCCATAGACTCGAAAATAAGGTAGATGTCCTTGTTGTTCTGAGCACGGATAACATCCAGCAGTTTGATGATATTTGGATGCTCTCCAAATTCCTGCAGAGGGAAGAGAGACCCAGCAGTCAAAGTTGAGTGCCTTTCTTGTGAATCATACAAAAAAATGGTAATTATTTCCTTTTGTATTATTCTCTAGGACAAACAGTAATGTGCAGTTTCCTTCATCAAGCTTCTACTTGAAATATCAAATGTATTTAATCCTTCTCCATAGTATGGAAACAGTCAATTATTCAAAAACTCCGTTTAAGGCACTGATACTGCAAATGCTGCTGTGTTATGTGTGAGTAAAATTCAGTCAACAGCACTGGAACGGGTTGCCCAAGGAGGCTGTGGATGCCCCATCCCTGCAGGCATTCCAGGCCAGGCTGGATGTGGCTCTGGGCAGATGACTCAGACCATCTCTTCACTGCACTTGGGTCACTGTGATTTTCTAATGACTGCTTTGCAAGGCAGCGAAAAAAAAAAAAAGTGAAAGGTCATGTCAGTACTGAACTCTGCATTTTGAAAAAGAATGAGAAGAAAATATGTGAACATCAGAGATAACTGAAAACCTAATGGGAAACGTTGGGAAAATGGACCTTACCCGTAGGAACATAACCTCACGAAATGTTCTCTAGAAAGAAACAAAAAACCATTATCACATTAACAGAATGACACAAGAGAGCATGGACTTCCTATGGGAAGGTTAAACCCACTCTCAGTTCTAAGGCAAATGAGGAAAACTTCATGTAGTAGACAGGCTGGGAAAAAAAAACAACAGCTGCTCCCTTAGATAAGTACACGTGTGCTCTCCAGGTTTAGATACTATAGGACTTCATATCGGCCATCCAGGTAAGTTTAGGTTGGATACCAGGAAAAACTTCTTTACAGGAAGGGTTGTTAAGCACTGGAATGGGCTGCCCAGGGAGGTGGTTGGGTCACCATCCCTGGATGTGTTTAACCAACCGCCTGGATGTGGTGCTCAGGGCCGTGGTTTAGCAGAGGGCTGTTAGAGTTGGGGCAGGATGGTTGGCTTTGGTCAGACTCGGTGATCTTTGAGGTCTTTTCCAACCAGAGTAATTCTATGATTCTATGCCTTTATGAACACATTGTATCCTCAGTGACTTTAAACAATAGTCTGTAGATGTTACAAAACACAAAACCTATCATTTTTTGCTTCTTATTATCCTAATGGAGCTGCAGACTGTACAAATTGCCAGGTGACAAGCAACTTTTACAGACACAAATAAGAAAAATATCTGTGAATTGCCACCATAGCTCCTCAGGACATGTTATAAACGGTCTCTTACCTGAGCATCTGTTCTGTTCCTGAAAGCATCAAAAATCTTTTTAACTGCAACTATTTCTCCTGTCCTGCGATTGATTGCTTTCCATACAATGCCGTAAGCCTGGAGGGGAGAAAGGGCAGGTGAGTGGAACACTGCAGCATCCCAGCTGAATTCAGACCTTCAGCGTGGGAATTCAGTAGAGAAACTCAACAATTACCTACAAGAAAAGAAATTAGTCAATAATTAATATTTTGTTCATTGGAGGACTGAGACCAAAGGACCTGAACCCAAGTTTGACAGGACAAAGGGAATGGTTTTAAACTGAGACAGGGCAGGTTGAGGTTGGCTGTGAGGAGGAAGTTTTTCATGCAGAGGGTGGTGAGGCACTGGAACAGGTTGCCCAAGGAGGCTGTGGATGCCCCATCCCTGCAGGCATCCAAGGCCAGGCTGGATGTGGCTCTGGGCAGCCTGGGCTGCTGGCTGGCGACCTGCACACAGCAGGGGGTTGGAACCAAGTGAGTATTGTGGTCCCCAGGCCATGCTAGGATTCTGTGATTATGGCTCCTTATGGGACCCATCCTCCCTGTGGATCCCTATGGCACCCCATGGGTTCTTATGGCAACCTGTGAGTCCCTATGGCACCCTATGGATCCTTATGGCATCTTATGGATCGCCTATCGGCACGCTATGGATCCTTATGGGTTCTTATGGCATCCCTATGGATCCCTATGGATCCCCGTGGCACACTATGGGTCCTTATGGCACCCTATGGATCCTTATGACACTGGTATGGGTCCCTATGGCACCCTACGGATCCTTATGGCATCCGTTGGGTTCTTATGGCACCCTATGGATCCTTATGGCACCCTGTGGTGTTCTCTGGACAGCCTTGGTCTGCTGGTTGGTGACCCTGCACACAGCAGGGGGTTGGAACTCAGAGATCATTGTGGTCCTTTTCAACCTAGGTCTTTCTATGGTTCTTTGATTCTATGTTCCAGGTTCACAAACATTCTTGGGAAGTCCCCCTGAATGCCATTATCTCTTATCTAAGTATGAAAACCACTCAGCAAACACAGGAACTGTTTTACTTCGTTCAGACATTTAAACATTAACACGAAAGCAATGACACCACTGTGCAGCCATAAAACACTCCTTAGAATGTGGAAAGATTCAAATCTACAACCAGAAATAAACAAGTTGGATTTGTTCCATACCGCAGACCGAGTAATGAGCATCTGCAAGGATCACGTTAATTAACAGCCATCCAGAACAGCCAAAATTCAGGTTAAATTCCCAGCTCCATAGTCATAGAATGGCCTGGGTTGAAAAAGCCCACCATACTCATCTGGTTCCAACCCCCTGCTATGTGCAGGGTCACCAACCAGCAGACCAGGCTGCCAGAGAACCCATAGGGTGCCATAGGGGTCATAGGGTGCCATAAGGATCCATAGAGTGCCATAAGGATCCACAGGCTGCCATAGGGATCCATAACAAAGATGAGCAGGGCTGCAGCACCTCCCTGCAAAGACAGGCTGAGGGAGCTGGGCTCGTTCAGCATGGAGAAGAGAAGGCTGCGGGGTGAATCATTGCAGCCTTCAGCACCTCAAGGGAGCCTGCAGACAGGAGGGCAGTCAGCTCTGGGAAGGGGAGATAACAGCAGGACAAGGCAATGGTTTGAAGCTGAGGGAGGGCGGATTTCAGCTGGATGTGAGGGGGAAGTTGTTTGCTGTGAGAGCGGTGAGGTGCTGGAACAGCTGCCCAGAGAGGCTGTGGATGCCCCGTCCATCCCTGGAGGTGTTGGAGGCCAGGTTGGATGGGGCCCTGGGCAGCCTGGGCTGCTGTGAAATGTGGAGGTTGGTGGCCCTGCATTGGTGGGGGTCGGAGCCTCGTCATCCTTGAGGTCTCTTCCAACCCAAACCATTCTGTGATTCTGTGACTGTGTGATAACAGTGCCATAAGGATCCACAGGGTGCCATAGGGATGCATAGCAGTGCCATAGGGATCCATAGCAGTGCCATAAGAACCCACAGGATGCCATAGGATCCATAGCAGTGCCACAGAGATCCTTAAGGTGCCATAGGGACGCATAGCAGTGCCAGAGGGACCCAAAGCAGTGCTAGAGGGATCCATAGGTTGCCATAGGGATCCATAGGTTGCCACAGGGACCCACAGCAGTGCCATAGGGATCCATAGGATGCCATAGGGACCCATAGCAGTACCATAAGAACCCACAGGATGCCATAGGATCCATAGCAGTGCCATAGAGAGCCATAGCAGTGCCACAGAGATCCATAAGGTGCCATAGGGACGCATAGCAGCGCCACAGGGACCCGTAGCAGTGCTATAGGGATCCATAGCGTGCCAGAGGGACCCACAGCAGTGCCATAGGGACCCATAGGGTGCCATAGGGACACAAAGCAGTGCCATAGGGACCCATAGGGTGCCATAGGGACACATAGCAGTGCCATAGGGACCCATAGGGTGCCATAGGGACACAAAGCAGTGCCATAGGGACCCATAGCAGTGCCACAGGGACCCACAGCAGTGCCACAGGGATCCATAGGGTGCCATAGGGACCCATAGGGTGCCACAGGGGCCCACAGTAGCGGTTGTGGAGCGGTTACCTCTGATTTTCCCCCTTCGCTCGGTTTAGCAGCGCTTCATGCCCGCTTTGCAGCAGCTCGGCTCGCTCTGCCGCCCGCGCTCAGAGGAAGGCGGCAGGGACGGAACCACGACCGGAGGCAAAGACCCGAAGCGGCTCCCCGCTCCCCATCCGCTCACCCCCTTTCCCAGCCGCCTCTTCATTTCGTATTTCCCCGCCACGGCCGCGTCCAGCTCCGCTTCGCTCATCGCGGCGCCTCTCCGTCGCCGTGGAAACGGACGCGCCGCGCTCGCGCATGCGCACAGGGCGACACGGCCGTGCTGCGGGAGGTGCGCTGTGCGCCGGGATCGGCGGGGGCGCTGTGACGTCATCAAAGCGCGCGTATCGCAGTGCGCGGTGCTCTGTTCTTTTCCTCTTTCTTCCCCCCCCCTTCCCTCCTTTCTCTTTCCTTTCTCTTCCCCCCCTTTCTTCTTTTCTCTTCCCCCCCTTCCTTCCTTCCCCACTTCCTTCCCTCCTTCCTTGTTGTTGTTCCTGCATTAGATATTGAAAAGGGGGAATTGCTCTGAAGAAGTAGAGCACAGTGTGCTTGTATTTGGTAACTCCTTAGAAACAGCTGATGTGAAAAAGTAGAAATACCATATATGTCAGTAAAATACTTGGAATAGAGTTGCTGAATTGTGTGATTAATTCTTGCTTGCAAAACTGCAATAGTTTTTAAATGTTCCAAATAGTATGGGTACAGTATTGTGGACCAGAAAGCACATTGTAGGGCTGTTCTGTTTGGATAAGAGACCCTCAGCAAAAGAAAAACAGACTTAACAAACATCAAAGAAGCCGGGGCCTCCACACAAGGCTGGATTGCCTTGCTCTGCGGGTGGGTTGGGATGCAACAGGCAGGCATCAAGGTACTCCCCCCTATCCTCCTTCCAAGCTTATCTCTATGTAAGGACGAGCAGATGTCCAGAAACAATGACCGAGTGTTGAAGAGCAAGTGTGAGAACTTAACTAGTTAGTGATATATGCTTAGCTAGCAACAATTGGCGTTTATCCAGTATCCGTATGTTTAGTTGAGCATTGGGAAGATTGTGAACCTGCAGCTCTCAGCCAATGAGGAACCAGCGAGAAAGAGATAAGTGTCAAGTAATAGGGCATAAAAGATGTAACGCTGTTTTCTGCGTGCTCTCCTGCTTGCAGGAGGCCCGGCATTGCAATTGCAAATAAAATCTGCTTTATCAGAGATACCGTCCTGGAAAATTATTTGGATATTTCCAACACCTTCCCTTCCCTTCCCTTCCCTTCCCTTCCCTTCCCTTCCCTTCCCTTCCCTTCCCTTCCCTTCCCTTCCCTTCCCTTCCCTTCCCTTCCCTTCCCTTCCCTTCCCTTCCCTTCCCTTCCCTTCCCTTCCCTTCCCTTCCCTTCCCCTTCCCTTCCCCTTCCCTCCTCCTTCCCTCCCCCTCCCTCCCCTCTCCCCCCCTCCCCTTCCTCTCGCCTTCATGTCACCTCTGTCCACCAGCCCTCTGTCCCCCTCTTCCTCACTCTTCACCTACCCTTCCGTCCTTCCTAGTGTCCTGATCTCCTTCTGCTTCGTCATCCTTCGCTTCCTGTCCTTCCTTCCTTTGCCATTCCTTCAGTCCCCCTCGCCCTTCTTCCTTGTCTCTCTCTAGCAGCTGTTAATGTAAATACGCTGAAGATAATGCAACTCTGTCACTCCTGACCACGTGACTCTGGCGACATGGAGTACCCATAACATCCGTGCTGACAAGCTGATCTAAGTGTAGACGAGATCATCCCTAAATGACTGCTTGTGACATTTGGCTTTGTCTCTCTCTGTATGCCATGCCCAAGTCACCCCCTAGCAGCCTTTTAATACAACGCATGTACTTGGTTAAGAACTGACTGAACAGAAGATCATCTTGTCTGACCAGAAAACAACGACAGGATGAACAGTTTCGTGCTCGTGCTGCTTGGAGGTTTGTGACACCACCTGAACCAGCTGCACTGATTGCTTTTTTCAGGTTCCCAAAGAAAGTCTGGGGAGGCGAGTGTCCGTTCATCAGTTTAATGGGGTTGACCAGCCAGGGCTGTCTCCACCAGGTCCCAGCTACTGGTGGCAGCCGCCTGGTAGAGTGTCTGCATTGGGGTTTTTCCAGCAGATGCCAGCGGCTGCCAGCCAGCAGGAGCCCCCACACACCCCTTAGGACCATGGCCATGTATAGATGTGTGAGTAGCAGTGGGAGACAATGAAGCATCATTCATCAAGACAGGAAGGTCCTCCACAGAAAGCAAGGGTACTTAGGTACAGCTGCAGAGCAGTTGTGACAAGGAAGTTTCTTGTAGCTACGTGCAGAAGCTTGAGGCAGTTTACTTGTGCTCCCAGGCTAATACAAGCCCTTCCCAGGGGCTTCTCACCTCCTCGAGGCTGTGACCTGTATTCTTCCACACAGTCAGTATCAACTTGCAGAATACATAATAAGAGGCTGTTAGAAGCCCCTTTGGCCTGCTGTTCTGTTTCATTATCCAGTTGGTAGGAAAGGTAAAAATGACTGGAGGTCACTGGACTCCCTTTGCTCCCTGAGATCAGAGTAAGAACCTCAATTTTCAGAAACTCATTTATTTGATTTATTAGCCTCAATCCCAATTAGCTTGTATTTCTGCTGTTGGTAAGATGGTTACACAGACTGCTAACTCAGCTGCTGGAAACAACAGATATCGACAGTGACTGGAAGAGCAGCTGAGGTCGCCCACTGCAGTGGTTTACCCAGGAGACAGTGCAGGGATGACTGCTGTTTGGCTTCTACAGTGATTACCTGGATAAACGGCTGGACTGCAATTCTTGCAACTGCTGGTTGTGCTGCCCCTGGGAGGCTGTGGCAGGCTGGAGAAATTGGTCTTCAGGATTCTCGTGCAGTTCAGTGCTGAAAAACGCCAAGTCTTGCACTGAGGGATCAGCAAGTTTGCTGCTGACGCCAAGCTGAGCAGTGTGGCTGACACGGTGGAAGGAAGGGATGGCATTCAGAGGGACCTGCACAGGCTGGAAAGGGGGGCCTGGTTCAACCTGATGAGGTTCAACACAACAAAGTGCAACGTTGGGCACTTGGCTGGAGGAATGCCAGGCATCCACACGGCTGGGAGGAGCGGTCCTGGAGAGCAGCCCTGCGCAGAAGGACCTGGGGGTCCAGTGGTGAAAAGCTGAACGTGAGGCAGCAGGCTGTGATTGCAGCTCGGAGAGCAAACGGGGTCCCGGGCTCCGGCAGCAGCGGGGCGGCAGCGGGGACAGGGAGCTGAGCTCCCGCTCTGCTCTGCTCTCCTGAGGCCCCGTCTGCAGCGCTGCGCCCGGGGCTGGGGGTCCCAGCACAGGAAGGACGGGGAGCTGCTGGAGAGGGGCCAGAGGAGCACGGAGATGAGCGGGGCTGCAGCACCTCCCTGCAAAGACGGGCTGAGGGAGCTGGGCTCGTTCAGCATGGAGAAGAGAAGCTGCGGGGTGAATCATTGCAGCCTGCAGCACCTCAAGGGAGCCTACAGACAGGAGGGCAGTCAGCTCTTGGGAAGGGGAGATAACTGCAGGACGAGGGAATGGCTGGAATTGAGGGAGGGCGGATTTCAGTTGGATGTGAGGGGGAAGTTGTTTGGTGTGAGAGCGGTGAGGTGCTGGAACAGCTGCCCAGAGAGGCTGTGGATGCCCCGTCCATCCCTGGCAGGTGTTGGAGGCCAGGCTGGATGTGGCCCTGGGCAGCCTGGCGCAGTGTCAGTATGGAGCTTGGCGGCCCTACATGCAGGAGGGAGGTTGGAGCTTCGTGATCTTTGGGGTCCTGTCCACCCCAGGCCATGCTGTGATTCTGTGATGTCACTGTTGATGAGATAAAGAAAATCCAGAGGTGTTCAGCTTGAAATGTGAATGACACAGCAGGCTGCTATTCCTGACTGCCTCTTGCTTTTCAAGTGAAACACTACAGCAAGAAAAAAAAAATAAAAGAAAGCAAAGATTGAAGGAAAAAAGAAAAGAAAGCAAAGATTAAAATGAATGTATGGTACTCATTGTTAAGACCGAAGATCGAATATCTCGAGTGCGTATATTGTTTGAAGAGTTTGGTTGCTTGCTCATTTATTTTCTGTCCTTTGGAGTCTAGCAGAAGGTAGATTCAATGAAGTCTTTGCTGTATTTGAGATTTGGAAATCGAATGTTGCTGGAGGAGTTGGCCTTCGTCAGTTCGTTGCATGGTGCCCATAAATACAGTCTGCAGGTCAGCTGCGTCCGTGCCTCCTTTCATCCGCACACAGCGTCAGCCGCCCCCATCGCTTCTGAGACCACCTGGCTGCAACAGCCAGCGGTGTCCAGCAAGGCTGGTGACACGGCATCACTGGCGAGGAACGGAGGAGTGTTTCTTTATGCCAGTACCCCGCGTTTGAAGGGGCTGTGAGAGCTGCAGGCGCCCCGCTTTCCTCCTGCTGGCGCAGCCTGCGCCGTGCGTGCGCCATGACCTGGCTGCACCGCTGCTCTCGAAGCAGCTGCTGCTGCTGCTCCCTCAGCTCGACCTGGGCTTCCTTGAGGGCCTTCGAGCGCTGGATGAGGCCGAGCAGCTCCTGGCGCAGGCGGCGGTTCTCAGCTTTCACTTGCTGGATGTGCCGAATTAGGGACCGGATTGCTGCCTCCTCCGCTCTCTGGGTGAGGAGCAGGATCTTCTGGCGAGAGTCCTCCTCGCGATCGGCTTTGGCCGCAGAAACCTGCTCTTGATTTTGTGCATTTCGTCCGAGTGGCGGATCTTCGTTACCAGCAGTTCCTTCTCCAGCTCTTTGATCTTCTTCGCCTGTTCCAGCTGCAGGTCTTTGAAAGGCTGCAGGTCTTCAACCTCGCCGCGCATAAGAGAATACCTCGCCTCCATCTCCGTCAGGCGGTTTCTGACCTGCTTTTCTTTTTCTGCGTACCGTGAGACGAGCTCCTCTTTCTGCTGCTGGACCCGAGACAGGTCGGCTTCATTCTGCTCGTTCAGCGTTATCATCAGGTTCTGACACTTCTGGCTGTGTTTCGACAGGTAGGAGAGATAAACGTTACTCTCCCTGCGATTCCGCTTGGCTTCCTCTTCGAGGAATTGATTCTCCCGCAGAAAACGCTGCACTCTTCGCACGTACGTGTCCATGTGTTCTGCGAGCACCTCGCATTCCTTCTGCAGGTATGAATTCCTCTCTCTGACAAGTGCTTCCGTGGCACTTTTGGACGCATCTCCACTTCTGATTCTTCGTAGCTCTTCCTTGTTTCCTGTTCCTACTTCCTTATTTTTCCCGGCACCAGCGCTGTCCTGTTTACTCTGTTTTGCCTTGGATGCCATGCTCCACGGTGGGATATCAGCCTTTGGCAAACTGCAATGGGATGGAAGATGATACATTTTTATTAAGCACTTGTACTGCATACCATGAACATGACTTTTTCTCCCCAGCCGTGCCACTTTATGTCCTTCTGATTTCAACTGGTGTGGCAGCCACTCGTCCCGGCTTTGTATCACCAGATAAGGGTGGGATCTGTCCCTTCATCCAGTCGATGTTGAACGAGACCTGATCAGCACCGAACCCTGGGAAACACCAAGTCACAGAATCACAAATGGTTTGGGTTGGAAGGGACCCAAGGATGACGAGGCTCCGACCCCCACCAATGCAGGGCCACCAACCTCCACATTTCACAGCAGCCCAGGCTGCCCAGGGCCCCATCCAACCTGGCCTCGAACACCTCCAGGGATGGACGGGGCATCCACAGCCTCTCTGGGCAGCTGGGGAGGTGGTGGAGTCACCGACCCTGGAGGTGTTCAAGGAACGATTGGATGTTGTGTTGAGGGATATGGTTTAGTGAGAACCATGGGTGATAGGTGGATGGTTGGACTGGATGATCTTATAGGTCTTTTCCAACCTTAGTGATTCTGTGATTCTGTGATTCTGTTCCAGCACCTCACCGCTGTCTGTAAGGAACTTCACACTGCTGGTTACAGGCATCCAACCAGACTGTGGCCGATCACCACCCTCTGAGCTCTGCCAGTCCGCCAGTTCTCAGTCCACCTCAGCATCCGCTCATCTGTCCTGCACTCCTTAAGTTCATAACCAGGATGTGGGAGGCGACGGTGTCAAACACCTTGCTGAAGCCAAGTCACATCCATTGCTCTGCCTCCGTCCACCCAGCCAGCGATGATATCACCGAAGGCTACTGGAGCATGATTTCCCCTCGGCAAACCCACGCTGACTACACCTGGTAACCTTCTTCTCTTCCAGTTGCCTGGAACGGCATCCAGAACAAATTGTTCCGTCCGTCACCTTTCCAGGTGAGCTGCCTGGCCTGCAGTTTCCCAGATCCTCCTTGCCAGGAGCGACGCTGGCTTTCCTCCAGGCTTCGGGCAGCTCTCCCATTCACCAAGACCTTTCAGAGCTGACCGAGAGCAGCTCAGTGGTCGCCTGCTCCGGCCCCTCAACACATAGAGCATCCCAGGGGCCGTGGATGTGTGTGTTGGTTCTGGCTGGATGCTCTCCCACCATCTCCTCCTCATCCCCAGGGAAGCCTCCTGTTCCCCGGTCTCCCTCTTACCTGCAGGCTCTGAGAGCCTCGAGGAGCAGTCTTTGCAGTCGAGACTGAAGCAAATAAGGCATTTATTCATCAGTATCTCTGCCTTCCCATGCTCCCCTGTTACCAGGACCGTTATCAGTCCTGTCATCACCTCCCTGGTCCCTCTGCTGGACTCTCACCAGTATGTCCATGTCTCTCTAAGACTGGGGAGCCCATAACTGAACCCAGTACTCCAAGTACAGCCTCAGCAGAGCTGAGCAGTGCAGGCATTAGGGAGCATCCTGATCTGATAACAGCTGCTCAAGGAGGGGAAGGAGGGAGGCTCTGGTACCATCCACCCCTGCAGCATCACATATAAACCTCCACTTATTTAACAACTGAAAACTAAACATTTATGGAAGGGATTTCCCTACTGGCTCCACTGACAACAGAGAGCAGGATTAATGATACTGAGGTACCCTGAAAATACTCAGATCTGTCCCATTCTGCTGCTGGAAGGGGATTGCAGCAGAGCAGGGCTGCTCTCTTCGCACTGGTGACAGGACAAGGGGAAACGGCCTGGAGTTGTGCCAGGGGAGGGTTAGGTTGGGTCTCAGGAGGAACTTCTTTACAGGAAGGGCTGTTGAGCAGTGCAATGGCTGCCCAGGGAGGTGGTTGGGTCACCACCCCTGGATGTGTTTCACAGCCGTCTGGATGTGGTGCTCAGGGCCGTGGTTTAGCAGAGGGCTGTTGGAGCTGGGGTCGGATGGTTGGGCTGTGGTTGGACTCGGTGATCTTTGAGGTCTTTTTCAGCCCGAACAATTCTATGATTCTGTGCTGACAACCTCCTCTCACTGGCTGTACTCTAGCAGGGTGCTTGGAGCAAATGACAGACAAAGGTCAGCCTTAATTCATCGTTATTAAACTGAGACAGGGAGGCTTAGGTTGGCTGTGAGGAGGAAGTTTTTCAGCCAGAGGGTGGTGAGGCACTGGAACAGGTTGCCCAAGGAGGCTGTGGATGCCCCATCCCTGCAGGCATCCAAGGCCAGGCTGGATGTGGCTCTGGGCAGCCTGGGCTGCTGGCTGGCGACCTGCACACAGCAGGGGGTTGGAACTGATGAGCGCTGTGCTCCTGTGCAGCCCAGGCCATGCCAGGATTCTGTGATCATTCTGTGAAAGGATGATTCTAGCTGCTGAAGCCTTGCCTCTTGTATTTGCATGATAGCAGCCAAAAGATAGAAGCCAATAACTTGCAGCTTGCCGAGCAATCTTCTGCACAAACCTTGGGCTGCCCAGAAGCTGTTCGAACGCTGAAGGGCAACCAGCTCCGGGCGTCCCTGCTTGAGCGAGGGGCTGAAATAGGTGACCCCCAGGAGTCCTTCCAACCTCAGCCATTTTGTGACTCTTTGAAACCATGAGGGTAATGGAATGGGAATGCAAAAGGCTCAGGGACCTCCTCAGGGAAGCAGTAATTCGTCGAGTAATTAGACATAATTTTTGTGACGTCAGTGATGGAGGGAATTGTTGAGACAGCAGTGAATGGCAGTGTGGTTATTTGGATGTAAATTCAGGCTGTGAGCACTACGGCCACAGTCCTATTAAAGAATTTGCTATTTGTTAAGCAGGCGTTTTATCAGAGGTTTTTAGCATTCAGCATTGTGTGTTAAGACTGCTGAGCTGCCTGCAGGGTGCGGGACAGCTCAGTCCACAGCAGACACTGAAGGAAGGAAAATACATTAAGGATTCTTACGTTACAGACACAGTCAGAAAATACAGGAGTGAACTGTGCGCTGCATGCTGAATTTCTCAGTCATTCCAAAGAGGAAAAGGACGTCAAGGATGCGGAGCCGAGAGAAGTCTGATCAGTCCCATGTTTTTCATGAACATTTGTAAATGAAACTTATCGCATCCTGCTGGAACTGGTAGCCCTTTTAAAGAAGGTATGCAAAATTAGAGCAGGTAGGTGAAGAAAATGGAAGAAATATATTGATTAAAAATCTCTTGTCGGAGTAACAGCAGGACAGGGGCCAAGCTGGGAATGTGGCAGCTGTATGAGGAGGGGGGAGGGATAGGGAGGCATAAGCAACATAATCACAGAATCACAGAATCACAGAATTGCCAGGGTTGGAAGGGACCTCAAGGATCATGAATCTCCAACCCCCTGCGACACGCAGGGCCACCAACCATCCCACCTAATGCCAGCCCAGGCTGCCCAGGGCCCCATCCAATCTGGCCTTGAACACCTCCAGGGACGGGGCATCCACAACCTCTCTGGGCAGCCTGTTCCACTACCTCACCACTCTCTCTGTGAAGAATTTCCCCCTGACGTCCAACCTAAATCTCCCTTCCCTCAACTTAAAACCATTTCCCCTTGTCCTGCTGTCACTCACCCTTTCAAAGAGTTGATTCCCCTCCTGTTTGTAGGCTCCCTTTAGGTACTGAAAGGCTGCAATGAGGTCACCCCCAGCCTTCTTTTCTCTAGGCTGAACAAACCCAGCTCCTTCAGCCTGTCCTCATAGGGGAGGTGCTCCAGATCCCCTGATCATCTTGGTGGCTCTCCTCTGGACTCTCTCCAACAGCTCCCTGTCCTTCTTGTACTGGGGGCTCCAGACTGGACGCAGTACTCCAGATGGGGCCTCACAAGAGCAGAGTAGAGGGGAACAATCACCTCCCTGTCCCTGCTGGCCACCCCTCTTTTGATGGAGCCCAGGATCCCATTCGCCTTCCGAGCCACAAGGGCACACTGCTGGCTCATATTAAGTTTTTCATCTATCAGGACCCCCAGGTCCTTCTCCACAGGGCTGCTCTCAAGGACCGCTCCTTCCAGTCTGTAGGGATGCCTGGGATTCCTCCGGCCCAAGTGCAAAACTCTGCACTTCGCCGTGTTGAACCGCATCAGGTTCACCCGGGCCCACCTTTCTAGCCTCTCGAGGTCCCTCTGAATGGCATCCCTTCCTTCAGCTGTGTCGACCGCACCACTCAGCTTGGTGTCATCAGCAAACTTGCTGAGGGTGCACTCAATTCCGTCATCGATGTCATTGATAAAGATGTTAAAGAGCACCGGTGAATATAATAAGAATCTGTGCTGAAATCCCTGCCGTGGTGTTTTGGGGAACAGTTTCCAAAGAGCTGCAGGGTGTCAGAGTGGCAAACAGCAGAACTGAGTTAACGCTGCTGATGTGGTTTGATGGGAAAGGAAACCGCAGAGCTCCACGAACGTCAGAGCAATGGCTAAATCCGCACTGAAAAACGCTGAGGTTGCAATTAGACAAAACCTCTTGGTAACAACGCCCGAACACCAACCTTTCCTGCTGCCGTGGTCGTCACAGCGGTGCCATGTAGCCCCTTCTGGCTGCTCCTGGCTCTCCGGACAGCATCTCCCTGCAGCCACCATGAGCTCCGAGCTGCTGTGTTTGTAAGCTGTGCGCGTCCATGGTGATGAAATGCTGCGAAGTCACAAGAGCTGCTGGGACTGAGGTTCTCAGAGCCGATTCTGTTCTTGGCTGCATTGCGAGGCCTGACTCCGACACTCCTGCTTACCTACAGGACTCAAGTTAGCAGAAGCACGAGGGCAGTTTGGCTTATATGATTTTTTTTGTGGCCACTACATTGATAGGCTTCAGCTGCCTGTTAGGATTTACTGTAGGAAAAGTTACGTCTGCAGCCAGGCTCCTCCTTGAGATACATGCCAGTATTTTCTCAAGCACTTTCCTTTCAGCACCTCAAGGGAGCCTGCAGACAGGAGGGCAGTCAGCTCTTGGGAAGGGGAGATGACAGCAGGACAAGGGAATGGCTGGAATTGAGGGAGGGCGGATTTCAGTTGGATGTGAGGGGGAAGTTGTTTGCTGTGAGAGCGGTGAGGTGCTGGAACAGCTGCCC
The DNA here is from genome assembly GCA_021292215.1 of Lophura nycthemera. NCBI lineage: Eukaryota > Metazoa > Chordata > Aves > Galliformes > Phasianidae > Lophura > Lophura nycthemera. The sequence goes on from JADANK010000357.1 coordinate 83,849, forward strand.
AGAGAGGCTGTGGATGCCCCGTCCATCCCTGGAGGTGTTGGAGGCCAGGCTGGATGGGGCCCTGGGCAGCCTGGGCTGCTGTGAAATGTAAATATCCAGATTATTTTATTCCATCACTTTTACACACATCTCATTTTTCGAAGACCAAACTTACCCGCTGATGAAACAAGTGCTGTGTCAACGCATCCTACGTCAGTGAGGACAAGAGGAAAATGGAACAGGATGCCCAGAATCACAGAATGGTTTGGGTTGGAAGGAACCCCAAGGATCACGAAGCTCCAACCCCCACCACAGGCAGGGCCACCAACCTCCGCATTTCATTCCTGCTGATTTTATCTGGCACCTGTGGTTCTTACTGAAACCACTATGAAGTGTCTGAAAGTTTCTGCTTACACCGCAGGTGACTTCTGCTTCCCTAAGCCCTGAGCTGCAGCTTTTCCCGAGCGCAATGCGGAGCAGCACTGCCAGTACAATTCCTCCTCGGTACAGAAGGCATTGCTGTCGATGACATTATTTTGTAATCCTTGCACTCGTCCTGCTAATACACCTGCAGGTTTTCCACTCTAGGCAAAATAACTTCAACTTCTGCTGCCGGATTTACTGCAGAGCCTTCGCACAACATTGCTGCTTTTTTTGGTGCCAGTTACTTCTGTTACAGCAGAACATGCATGAGGCTGGATTTTTTTTTAGAGCAGAATTTAACTAAGCAATTATTTAACTAATTGAAGCGGTTATATTGCCATCTCTACGTAACAGCTTTACTGCCACTGCGTTGTGTCACTGTAACGTAACGCAGTCACTTCCCAGGTAGCACGGCGTGGCTGCAGATGTGCATTTTAGAATCATAGAATCACCAAGGTTGGAAAAAACCTAAAAGATCATCCAGTCCAACCGTTCACCTATTACCAATAGCTCCCACTATTCCCACGGAATCACAGAAAAGAAGACAGTAATAATGACAAGGCTTTATCCAGCCTTTTGGGGGATTTCTTTTTCAGGCAGTTCAGACTCACAAGAGCTAAGCTAATTAAACTTTAATGCAGAAAATATTTTCAATCAATTATTTTGATATCAGTAAATGCTATGATGATTTTTTCCATTCTCATCCTGAAGAAAAATCAGTTAGCAAACCGATTAGCTTGTCAGAGATATAAAGCTCTTCAATAAGCACTTAGCGCACATTTGGTGGTTTGGTCGAAGCTTTCCTTGGTTTTCTTCGCCTTTTTTTAGTTTTACGTTATTTTCTCCCCCCTCAGCCTCTACATAACTTCGCGTTTTTCCTCTGCCCCCGTGAGAAAGAGAACGGAGCGCCAGAGGCTGCGCTGCGGCTCCGCGTCAATCCGGCCGCAGTTGTTGTTTCCGCGGTCTCCGGTGCCCCCTGGTGGCCGATCGGTGGAATTACAGCCGTCTACGTTGTGTGCCGCAGGCAGCAAGGCGCATGCGCCGTGGCACGCGGAAGCGACGCGCGTGCGTTCTCGTCGCTCTGCGCAGCAAATCCGCCGAACTTTGTGATAGTCAGTCCTCCGGGTAATAGTGCGCATGCGCTAAGAAATTTATAAATAACATTAATTTCTAGAACACCTTAAGGTGCGGGCGAGCAGTCAATTCTTGGACCACTGTCTTAGCAATACTTTCCTCTCTTCCAATCCGCAGTGCTCCTTGTTTATTTCCTCGGGCAGCCTGACACTCGAGCTCTCTGGAACAGACATTTGTGGCTCCCAGGGCACCCTGCGCCCATCGAAAGCGTAATGAGTCGAAAACAACGCATGCGCAGTGCTGTGCCGAGAGGGGCGCATGCGCAGCGCTGTGCAAGTACAAGCGCATGTGCACTGTGGAACTGGGTCTGGCGCATGCGTAGTGCTGTGCCGAGAGTGCCGCATGCGCAGTGCGTTGCCGCGAGTGGTGCAGGCGCAATGCACTGCCAAGATTGCCGCATGCGCACTGCCGTACCGAAACCAGCGCATGCGCAGTGCAAGACTGGCGCATGCGTACTTCCTTCTCGAGACTCGAGAGTGGCGCTTGCGTAGTGCCGTGCCAATGCTCGGGCATGCGCGGTGCTGTGCCGTGAATAGCGCATGCGCAGTGCAGTGCCGATTCAGGCGCACGCGCAGTGCAGTGCTGAATCAGGCGCATGCGTGGTGCCGTGCTGAGAGTGGCGCTTGCGCAGTGTGGTGTGGAGACTCGGGCATGCGTAGTGCTGTGTCGACAGTGGCGCATGCGTAGTGCCGGGTCGATACTAGCACATACGCAGTGCTGTGCCGGAAGCGGCGCATGCGCAGTGCAGTGCCAAGTGTGACACATGCGCACTGCTGTGCGGAGGCTGGGGCATGCGCAGTGCGGTTTCGAGAGCTGCATTTGCGCAGTGAGGTGCAGAGACTTGAGCATGCGCAGTACCGTGTCTGAAGCGGCGCATGCGCAGTGCCGTGCCGAGAGTGGCGCATGCGTAAAGCAGTGACCAGTTCCGCGCACGCGTGTTGCTTTCTCGGGGTTTGGTGGGGGGTTGCTGCCGTGTCGGTGCTGCTGCGCGCCGGTACCGCGAATTTCCGAGCTGCTGGCGTTCCACTGTCGCTGAGAGGGCTTTTAAACGGCTGGGGGACGGTGCAGGCTGGGCGTGGAAGGGGCTGTGTGCTACTTCATCGTGGCTGTGAGGAATTTGGATGCCACGAGGCGCTGAGGGGCAGCTGTGAGCCGAACCGGTCCGTTCCCGGGCGGCTCGGGCATAAAACGGCGGAAATAGACGAAGGGCATCCTGGATTGGAACCGGATTGTTGGACCAAATGACCTTTAGGGGTCCCTTCCAACTCAAATATCATTATTTTATGATAATGTACATTTTGTGATTAGAAGGGGAGAATATCGCTGGGCCGGCGGTCCGAGAATCGACTGCTTGCCCGTACCGAAGAGGTTTGTCGAAACAATTGCTATCTTTAAGTTGTCGGGCGCGTGTCCGCTATTACCTGGAGGACCGATCACCATAGAGAGCGGCGGATTAGCTGCGCAGAGCGGTTAAAACGCCACTTCCGCATTTCTGCGCGCGTGCGTTGTGCTGCTTGCGGGACTGAGCAGCAGGCAGCGCAGTTCGGCGTATTGGCCACGAGGTGGCAGCAGAGACCGCGGGAAGAACTCCGGCGGGATCGGCGGGGACCCGCGGCGCCGTCCGTGGCGATCCGTGCTGTGTTGTGGTGACGGGGAAGAACACGAAGGAAGAAGGAAGGGGAAAAGACGAAGACAACAGAGGGAACAGACTCTAGACCCTGGAAAGTTGTGCTTATGAGTATCTGTTAAAAAAAAAAAAAGTAAAGGTGCTTTTTTTCCTTTTTTTTTTTGCCAGCATCCGTTGCATTGTTTTTAAATGTTCACGTACCAATATGTTACTGCCCAGCAAATTTAATGATAACGAAATAAAGCACTTTGGCAGACAGCACAGGGCTATACTAATGTTTGCTCAGCCTCCCCCTTGTTCATATTCTAATGTATTTTTTTTCCAAGGCTTTTCTTCAACTCCAGGTTTCATTTTTGGCTTTTTATTCTTTTTAATGCCATAACATGGGTAGTTTTAGGCCCTAGCAGGTCTACACA